>VDFB02374306.1:0-25860 GCA_007258455.2 Sequoia sempervirens
CTCGCTCCCTCCCTCCATACTTTACTCTCTCACTCTCTCTATACCTAAATGTCCCACCTTACTTCTCTCTCTCTCTCCACCTAGTCGATTCTCCTTTTTTTCACTTCAATCCAATTTTTCCTTTTCTTTGTCATTTATTTCCAATTGTATTTGTTCCATTGAATTCTTAAGTTTGAGAATCTTTGAGTTCATTTGTTCAACTCTGCTTATAGTATCATCTCTCACTTTCTTTTCTTGCACAAGTTCATGTGTAATACAAAACCTCTTGACTTTACCCACTTTTTTATTGATATTTTCCCATTGCACATACTGCACACACACCTTCCTCAACTTCTCAAGAGAAAGAAGAATATCTTCAGTCAATACACTATCTA
Source organism: Sequoia sempervirens (assembly GCA_007258455.2). NCBI lineage: Eukaryota > Viridiplantae > Streptophyta > Pinopsida > Cupressales > Cupressaceae > Sequoia > Sequoia sempervirens. The sequence goes on from VDFB02374306.1 coordinate 375, forward strand.
TCTCATTTACTTTGGTGGTCTACTTCTTCATATTCCTTTTTCATTTCATACATTCTAGTACCTATTGCTCCAATTCTGCATTTCCATTTTCCCATTGCACATACTGCACACACCCCTTCCTCAACTTCTCAAGAGCAGGATGAATATCTTCAATCAATATATTACCTATTTCATTCAATTTATTCATTATAAGGTCTTTCAACACCATATTTATGTCTCTCTTTAGATTAATCCATCATCATCATTGCATTAATCCATTAGGTTCATTTTAGGCTAATATAAATTTATTAATCTAAGCATTTTCATCCATCATAGTTCTTTCATTATCCATGCATCTTTCCATCCTAATCATTAAATATCTCCCATCCCATTAAGCTTCAATCTCCTCATGCTTATATTCCTATCCACCATCCATCACTCTATCCTACAACCTCATCCTCTCATTCCACAACCCCTTGTCATTGGTACCTAGTTATAGGCTACTCCAAGGAATATAATTCCATCTATCTTATTATTCCATCACTCCTTCCAATCCAAAATTTTAATAAAATCATAATCCATGCAATCCAATTATGCAATCTACAAGAAATCATCCAATAACATATTACATAAAGGCTCTATTTGATATCCAGTCTCTTAGATGCTTGATTGAATACTATGAATGGAATGTGGATTTATCTTTAAACCAACATAGTCTTGGTATAGTTGGATGGTTTTGGTGTCCTCAAGACATTGAAAACTCTATCCAAGAAAAGGATGTTGGTGTCCTAAGGGTTGATGAGGGAGCAGTTGATCTAAAGCTTTAAGTAAAAGATATGAAAACGAATTTAGACGATTGTACTATTGGAAAACACACTGTCCTAGGTGTCAATTATTTCCTTCCTCTTCCTGATGATGGATCACTGTGTGTGATCCGAAATGTCGATACAAAAATTTACACAGTTGAATCCAAAAGCTTTACATGATAATTATTTCCTTATGAAAAGTTTTTGTTTCATATGCACCAAGAATGTAATGAAGTCCACTTTCAAATTCACTTTTTTCATCTGATTGGAACAAAAATCAATAACCAAAAAAATTTCCACCTGTTCATAAGGCTGCAGACATATGATAGTCATATTTCTTCAAGTTTAGATTTCAATGGCAGCACTTGTTCTTTAGACATACATTTGTTTGCCCCATGGCCTTCCCCTGTAAACTATAGTCAAGTCGGCCACGATTCTGTGGTTATGAAAACTGTGATTCCAGAACAAGTAAGCATAGGAGGATCAGTAAATCAACGGTCATACAAGCTCGTACATTTCCAAGAGAAACCTTTGGCTGATGATGATAATCGTCCGATAGAGCTGATTGAGAAAACTGCGATTCCAGAACAAGTAAGTTTGGGAGGATCGATAAGTCAGCGATCTTGCAAGCTTGTTCATCTGCTACAGAAATCATTTGTTGATAATGATAATCCTCCTACGGAGCTCAATCCTATTCTGTTATCTCCACTTGACAAGGGACTTCCCCCGATCAATGGCACTTCTACATAGCAGTCGTCCAATCCAAGCCGTCCTATTCCTGGATTCGTCTTCCTTTCATCAGCGGTAGTGAATGCTCGCTAGACCAGGGACGGCGAACTTAGAATTGATCTAAAGTTTACTTCTTTTATGTTTGTTTTAAAATGGATACAACTGAATAACAGAGTACTGGTATCTTTGCAACTGATTTCTTTTGTCACTGTCTCTGTGATGCGTGTGCAACACAGTGTTTATGTGGGATTCACTTGGCTATTCTCCCTGTGTTTAAAAACTCTCGCTCTGCTAGCGTTTGAAAACTCCCACTCTATTTTAAAAAAAATTCATCCGTCCTTCTGTTATCTCTCCTGTGACTTCCGTCATCCCTTCCACTTACATTTTGGTGGGCCCTCCCAATGCAAGTCATGCATGTCATATGCTGTTCTATGCATGTTTTTATGCATTTTCCTATGTACATAGGTGAATTTTGTCTACTTAGAGGCTCTTGCTCAAAAATGTCTGCAGGTGCTGCTGGTGATTTTAGGAATGTTTTAAAGCTGGCAGTCCCATGAACTTACTAGCACTGTACAGCTTAAAATGTTAAGCTCCAAATTTTAAGGAAGCTGGTGATCCCATGAAGTGTGGCCCAGCTTAAACATTAACCTCCATAATTTAAGGAAGCTGAAACTTGAGTTGTTTGCAGACAAATGGCAAAGACAATTGCTAAACTGTAGGGGCAAGCTCCAGCCCCATCCCATTTCCACCCCTCAAGTTTGCAGCCCTAAAACATAGGAGCAGCTATTTTCTAGAGCAGATTCCATTTAATCCTGTAGCAATCACTTTATGAATCAATGAGACCTCCTGTTCCTTAAATGTAGACCGCAGCACTCCCATGGGACTCCCTCATCCTTAGCCCGGGCCCTTTTTATTATATATTATTCTCCACTTTAATATTATATTATTTTTTATATATATTAGTTTCCCATTTTTAATCTCACAAGTCATTTCAACACCTTCACTCAAGACAACATTCTCAGAAGAGATACGCTAGACAAAGAACGCTATCTCAGAAAAATACAGCTTGCTGACTTAAAGGGCAATGTCTATAGGGTGGACAATTGCACCGCAGTATAAAATGGATGCCCATCCACGCCATCCCTCTCGACATACTCACAATATTTTCCAAAATTCTCACGGTCCCTCGACAGACGACAGGTTAAGGTTGATTTTCCTCGTCTCACAAATATGTTCCATAATTTAGACTCGTGTAAGGTGAAAATTCACTCTAGACTCTTGCACTAAAAATTCTTATTTGAGTTTGAATTTTATTTCTAATTCATCCCCTTCCTACCGCCATTTGGAGTAATATTTTTATAACTTTTTTAATTTTTAGTTAATATAAATTATTGATTTTAATATATTTCTATTACTAAATATTTATTGATATTTTATTTATATGAATTTTTATTATTTTTTAAATATTTTTTCTTAAAACATTTAATAATATTTTTTAATAATTTTTTTAATTAATATAAATTATAACTAAAATTAAATATATGTAGTTTTTTTATTTAAAAAAATGATTTTAATATATTTTAATTACAAAATATTTATTGATTTTTTTATTTATATGAATTTTTATTTAATTTTTTCATAAATTTAATAATATTTTTATAAATTCTTTATTTTTAAGTTACTATAAATTATAACTAAAATTAGATATTTTTGGATGCAATATCAATTTTTTATTTTACAATTTATAAATTAGTTTTTAATTGAATTGTGTAATTTCAAAGGGTTGATGATGAATAGAATGTTATAAGAGAAAACATTGATATTCATGAACTGTAAAATAAAAATCAATAAATACTTTAAATTATTCTAATTATCAAATTTTCACTTTTATATATTTTTCAATCTAGATTTAAATAAATGTTCTTCGCATAATGTAACTTTTGTATGTTAATTATTTGTTAATATAATTATAGTTTTATAGTATGAATCTAAGTTTAAAACCCATCAATTTTATCTTTTTGGGTCAATCCAAAAGTATGGCTATATTTATTGATTTATTGATTTTTTTATAGCCATACTTTCGCCCATTTAGTGCCTTACGTTTTATTTTATCTTCTTTAAATTTCATTCTTAACATGTAATGTTTGTATAAATTTTATTTTTAATATGTAATTTTTTTATATTTAATTTCATTGATTAATAATTGAAGATTAGTTAATGTTATTTTTTTTATTTAATAGTTGTTTTTTTTAAATAATTATTTTTTAATAATGTTTTAGATTTTATTTTGTAAATAAGAAATAAAGAATAATTAATATAGATTGTACAAATATCTTAATCATTTTATTTATTATACATAATACATAATTTTAATCTTTTAAATTATTTTATTTTATTTAAAGAGTATTTTTATTTATTTAAAAGTTATTTTAATTTTTTTATTTTATCAAAATGTGCAATAATATTGAAAAGTAATTTTTTTTACTGAAGATTTAAAGTGCTTGTGTTGGGAGGTAAGATAATTTTATCGAATTAGGTAATTATTTTACCCAAAAATATTTTTATGTGAAAAGCCAAATGAATCAATTTTTACCAGAGGGTTATAAAAGGGATAATTATTTTTACCTAAAGAGCATGCTGAAGATACATACAAGAAAAAAGTGAAGTGAATTTTTCCAATGAAAGAAGACTATTATTGAATTAATTTTCACAAAGATGAGGATTAAAGATTAAAATATTTAATTTTCCAAAAGGCAACTAATTAAATATTTTATTTTTTCCGAAGTGTTGCACCAAAAGGAAGAGTTGTACCAGATAGATGCCAGATAGCCCATGGACTGTCATGGGATGGTAATAGTCATTAAAATTTTATAAAATAATTGTCATGGGCTATAGATAGTCATTAAAAATCAAAATCTTAAAATTAAAACTTAAAAAAAAAGAAGCTTAAAAACTAAAAAGTTGAAAACATCATAATACATACCTGCACAAAAGAATGAAAGGAAGAAATTAGAATGAACGTATGAGTAATGATAATACCTAAATTTTTGAAAGTTTCCAGACCCACACAATAATGAAAATCCAAACATGAATGAAATTTAGTGAAAGTCATCTACATAAGCATGCTAAAATAGAATGCACTCAAAAAGAAGAATAGATTTGACCCAAAACCAAGCAAGGGACTACTTTTTGGTCTATAAAAAGCATGTTTGGTAAACTCTTATCAACTTCATTTGTCAAGATAATAAAATAATATCATTCTTTTCAACCAAAACCTTATCACTTAATTATTCTTAATCATAAGCAAGTGTTGAATGCCCTTTCAAGGCCCCTCTCTCCACCACTTTTATATATTATTCTTCATTTTTTGTATTCAAGGAGGTATAAGGTAGAGATTGCCACATAGCTTAGATGGGGGTAAGTAGAAACATTAAGAATGGAACAAGATAGCCAATAATGAGAAAGAGAAAAGATACCTAATTGAAGAATGACTCCTATTTGAGGATGTTGGTGGAAGGTTTGTTGAGTTACTCTTCTTTATTAATATATTTATCTATTGACTTGTGTATATTTTTAACCATTTAGTTTTGGGTTTGTCTTTTTTTAAGGTAGATTAGATGAATTTTTTATTGGGGTTTTGGTTTATATAAGCAAGGTCATTGTACACTCTTGTAACATACCTCATCATCATCGAAACGAGGTATTGGAAAAGGTGTTGCATGAAGCCGAGCTCAACCTCGAGTGGGCTAAAGAACATTAGGCAGACAATGAAGGTTATATCCAATTAATGACTGATAAAAATATGTCTATCAAGGAACTAGATGTGGAAAAAGTTAAAGAATATTTCCATAAGATGGAGGAGAGTGCAATGGACGGAATATCTTCGCTCTTCATGAATTTTGTTGCTAGGGCATTCGCTTGATCGAAACAAATGGTGGAAGTTGCTTCGAAATGTACCCAGCATGGAGAAGAGATGGTTGTTAGATGCCTTCTTGATCCATACTTTTGGTTGTTTGTTGATGACATACAGTTGTATAAAGTTAGTTTGGACTTAGATTAACGACTGCTCTAAATTTCTATTGTTTGCTCATGCTTATGGTGAATGAATAACTGAATATCTGCAGTCCTTTGAAGTTTGCACAAATTTCATGAGATTGTGTAGTAATCTGGTTAAGTGAAATTCTGTTTTAGGAAGGTTGTCCATAGTAAAATCCTCCATGATCACTGTTCATTGCTGAATTTTAGGTCTAGGAACCTTCTCTCTTCCTTGCCCTTTTCCTTTTTTTTTTAATAAGTAACCTATGCTAAGGTTCATTGCACATTGTAAAGCCAAATCTTAAGCTAAAGATAGGAGTTCAAACTGATGTTCGAACCTGCAGCAAATTGCGCACTAACTTCTCACTTCGAGGAACTCCATTTTGTGATCCTACTTCCTTCCAGCCTAACTTCGTGAGTCCACCCTGCGATTACCACTTATCACAAGACTTTCTTCCAGCCTAACTTCGGAGAAATTGGCTTGGCAAATGAAGGTAGCACGGTATTTTTCCTTTATGTCATATATAAAATGTTTGCATTAGCTGTAGCACAATCATGTTATAGTGAAATTCTATTATTTTGCCTCTTTTTTCCCCTAATTCAATGCACTAGCCCCCTTAGGTTTTGTTCCCTTCTTAGTTCAGTTATTCCTAACTTGCTAAGTATGCATGATAATTTATTTAATCAAAATAATAATCAACATTGTACTGTCTAGTATGCTAGGGTGACCCATTGTGGAATGCACAGTGCGAGGCCTGCAAAATAAGTAACAAGGTTGGAAGGGAGATTATGGTGGAATGTGAGGAGTTGTCCCCCTAGACCCTCCCCCTACGGACTTGAGGTCACCGAGGTATCCTTCACCCAAGGACCGCCTACGTTCCCGCTTTCAAACGAGTCAAAGTCACACGTAGTTCTCCTTACAAGGTCTCTCAAAGACACCTACACTCGAGTTACCATAATCAAGATTTTTCCAATGTTTCTCTTCAAATAATAATAGTTAACAATAATTAGTAATTAAGTCAGTTCGCCATTTAACAACCCATACTATAATCCTTCCATTCACATAGGTTGTTATCTTAAACTAGTTTGAAACCATAACCTGTTTCAAGCCATAGCATGTTTGAAACCATAACTTATTTGAAACTATAACCTATTTCAAACTATGAATGATCATAAATGGACTTACAAATCATGCAAGGTACCGACTTCTCTTCCATTTTTGCTCTACATGGAATGTTGATTTGTTCATTAGGGTTGGTCTATATGTAATAACCCAAAATAATACCCCAAAAGTTACCACTATTTTTTTTATTATTATCTTATTTTGTGTTCATTCACTTGCATACTCAGGTACTTCTATCCATATGGGATAGGCATCCATCCATCCAGGATGGGCATCCAACCATATAGGTTAGGCATTAGTCCATATGGGACAAGAATTCATATATCCATCCGTGATAGGAGTCTACCCAAACGAGGTAGTCATCTATCCTGTCATGCCCAAAATTTCACACAAAAATACAATTAAGGACAAAACACAAATTTCAAATTTCGACCACAAACTCTAACATAATTCCCAAAAGCTGCTTCCTACACATGTACCCCATGAAAACCTAGCAAACATTAGACCAATAATTTATAAGGACCTCAGCCATCAACACCACTGAGTTGACGATCATGGTCGAGTTTCTAATGAAGATATGGAATCCACATCACTAAGGTAGGTTGGATTAGATCTACTAACTCATCAATAAACACATACTTAATTCAAGTCACAAGTTATGCAAATAAAATATATATATATATATCAATAGTAACTTTAAATATTTAATAAGAGAACAAGCCTAGGAGCCAGACCTAATTCCTTAGGGGCTTGTCTTTGATGGCCTTGCGTAGGTATATAATTCGCAGAGGGCTAGAGAGAGTGTTGGAGAGGGTGGGAGAGGGTGCGAGAGGATTGGAGAGAGTGGGAGAGGGTAGGGAAGGTGGGAAAGGGTGGGAGAGGGTGAGAGAGGGTTGGAGAGAGTGGGAGAGGTCCTAAAAGGGTGGTAGAGGGTTGGACAGGGTGGGAGAGGGTTGGACAGGGTGGGAGAGGTGGCAGAGCTGGGAGAGAGTGTGGGAGAGGGATGGAGATAGTGGGAGAGAGAGGGAGAGGTCCTAAGAGGGTGGTAGAGGGCTGCGAGGGGTGGGAGAGGGTGAGAGGGCTGCATAGGGCTGGAGAGGGTGGGAGTTGGGAGAGTGTGAGGTGAGGGCTGAGAGAGTGGCTGGAGACTGCGGGAGAGGGTATGCAGGGTTTGGAGAGACTGGGAGAGGGCGGAGAGGGCTGGAGAAGGTGGGAGAGGGTGGGAGAGGGGAGGGAGAGGGCTGCGTGAGGGTTGGAGAGGGTGGGAGGAGGGTGAGAGGAGCTGAGAGAGTGAGAGGGTTACAGAGGGCTGAGAGGCTGGGGAGGGTGGAAGAGAGGAGTTGAGAGAGTGAGAGAGTGTGGGAGAGGGCTAGAGAGAGTGCTGGAGGGTCCACCATATCCCACCCTCTCCTAACACTTCTAACACCTTCTATAATCTTCCACCCTCTCCCACTATCTGGGTATGTGCAGGATCATGGTGGGCCAAACAGGCCCTTAAATGGCAATGAAAATTCAGAAAAATTAGAGTTAGGCAACTTGACGTAAAAATTTGAATAAGTTATCTATATTATTTAAAAAATATGTAAGAATAGAATCCGTGGGAAATTGAATGTAGTTTCTAAACTACTAGGTTAATTTTTTTTTAAACAAAATTTATTTGGTGAAAATTTGAAATTTCAATGCAGTATTACGTAAATTTCAGGAAAAAAATAAGTAGGTGTCTGTCTGACCACCCTAACCATAATAAAATGATAATATTTTTTTATGAGATTTTATATATAAGTAGAAGACTCATGTCTGAATGTGACACATATTTTTTTGTAATTTTTCCAAGTAAATACCACTATGAATTTTTTATTACAACTTTTAAAAAAATATAAAAACTTGTGTCTTAATTACCTAATCCTTGTTAAACCTCATAAAAATTCCTTTTTTTAATCCTATAGTATGCAAAACATAATGTGACACATATTTTGGATTCAAAAAAAAATATGATACCGCTGAAAGTTATAGATGTTTCTTTTCAATTAGCCTATCAATGACTTTAGTCAATTCTAATAGAAATAAATAATAATTATTTATTAAATTCAAAGTAAAGAATAATTTATATTGGTGGAAAGATGAGAGTCTCTTCTACAAACCCTTTTCGTTTCATCAATTTTGGCTAAAAATAAAGTCGTCAGCCACATGGATGAAGTCTAGAAAAACAAGGTAAGTTGTCAAACACGTTTTTTGCGTTGACTTCTTAGGATTGGCATGTCCAAGCCAAATACTAAAGTAAAGTCTTGTGCTAACTCAGAGGCACAGGGATTATGTGTCGTAAATATCGGATATCTGCTTCAAATCGATATCCATTTTATTGTATTTTATAAATCATATATTATAGTATATGTTTTTTAAATTCATATATAAACCAAATCAGATATCCGTTTTGAAACAGATATCTAATTTGGTTTATATATGATTTTAAAAAATTTATAGACTTTATAATATATGATTTATAAAATGTAATAAATATTTTATAGTTTATTTTAATATATCTACTTGAGAATATACAATATAGTTTATAATTTAATATATAATATATTATATTATTATGTATAATATTTAAATATTATTTCTATATTTTACTTAATGTATATATATATATTACTAATATATAAAATATTATATAACTAATTAATATTACTAACATATAAAATATTTAAATATTATCTCTTTCCCTCTCTCTCTCTCTCATCTCTCCCTCCTACCCCCTCTCCCTCTCTTAAGGACCTCTCTCTCACTCACTCCTATGGCTCTCCACTCTACCCTTAGCCCTCTACCCTTAAACCTTAAATTATCCCTCTACCCTTAAACCTTAAATCCTTAAACCCCTAAACCCTTTACCCTCTCTCTCTCTCTAAAGACTCTCCCTCATACCCCCTCTCCCTCTCTCAGGTCTCTCTCTCACTCACTCCCTCTACCCTTAATGCTTAAGCCTTGAACCCTCTACCCTCTACGCTTAACCCTTTACCCTATATCTCTCTCCCACTCCCTTCCTCCCTCCTGCCCCCTCTACCTCTCTCAGGTCTCTCTTTCTCACTCCTATCTCTCTACCCTCTACCCTTTTAACCCTATACCCTCTATCTCTCTCCCACTCCCTCCCTCTCTCACTGAATCCCTCTCTTTCTCCCCTCTACTCATAACCCATAACCCTAAACCATAAACCCTTAATCCCCAAACCCTTAAACCCTCTACCCTCTACCCTCTCTCTCTCAAAAATCACCCTTCTACCTCCTCTCCCTCTCTCGGGTCTCTATCTCTCTCCCCTCTACCCTTAACCCTAGACCTTAAACCCTTAACCCTTAAACTCTAAGCCTTAAACCCTCTACCTCTCTCCCTCCCTCCCTCCCTCCCTCTCTCTCAAGTCTCACCCCTCCTACCTGCCCCCTCTCCTCTCGAGGTCTCTCCCTCTCACTCACTCCTATCTATGTCCCCTCTACCCTTAACCATATACCTTCTACCTCTACCCTTTATCTCTCTCCCACTCTCTCACTCTCTCTCTCTCTCTCTCACTTAATACCTCTATCTCTCTCCCCTCTAGCCATAACCCTAAACCCCAAACCCTCTACTCTCTACCATCTACCCTCTCTTTCTCTCTCTCAAGTATCTCCTCTAACCCCTCTCCCTCCTCTTAGGTCTCTCTCTATCTCTCACTCCTCCCTCTATGTGTCTCCCTCACCTTAACCCTTAGCCCTTGACCTAGATGCTTAAACCCCTACCCTCACCATGATAACACTTACTCTACATCTATCAACCACTCCCCCCTCTCTCTCTCAAGTCTCTTCGTCCTAGCACCACTCCCTCTCTTGGGTCTCTCTCTCTCTCTCTCAAGCCTCCCCCTCATACCCCCTCTCCATTTCTCAAGTCTCTCTCTCACTCACTCACTCCTAAGTCTCTCCACTCTACCCTTAGCCCTCTACCCTTACTCCCTCTATGTGTGTGAAGTGTTTTCAAATTGTGATTAGACCCATGAAAATTGGGGTGAAGAACCCTCAAGCATACACATAACACATAAAATATGGTTACTCAACAATCAAGACTTGTATTTCATATTGTTTGTTGTGTTTGAAATTATATTTCATAAAAAATAAAGATGAAAAATCAATCCAAAACATTTCAAACTAGGGTTAGACACATTGTTCACCATATGTACAAATTGTAAGCTATAACTACTAAAACAAAGCATGACAACTACTGAAAATTGTGAGCCACATTTACAAGACAAAAAACTACATTTGATATATTGTGAGCCACATTTCCTAGTTGTCATTTTTTTTGGGAGATTCTGGTATAGTCTTATTTTGGTTCAATTCATTATAGTAATCATCTTATTCGACTACAGACTTGGTCATTTCATACCATTCATTTCACTCCATTCATATAAGTTTCCATTGTATTATTTAGTTGCATACACCTTAAGTCAAACCTTAGGTCATTCATTAGTTTCATACACTTTTGTGGACTTTAGGCTAGGGTATTTATCAGACTTTGGATCAAATCACTATCACAAATTTAAATTTTCTTAACCTTTTCTTTTCATCAATCAATCTTTGTCATTTTAGTTGTCACTTTAAACTCATAAGTCTAGTTCGAGGTCCACTTTGTCAATCATATAATAATTTTAGTTTGTCCCTTTTAAGGTATTGATAATCAGGTTTGGGTACTTTGGACTATCTTAGTTTTGTTATTAACCTTCTCTTAGGTCCAAAAGTGCTTAGTCTTCATTTTCGTATCATAACATTAGTCATTCCACATCTTTCATCATAACATCACATTTACATAATTTAGTCTTAGTCCTACCATAGATTTATGATCGTAGTGACATTACCATATCTCAATTTCATCTATTGTTACTTTGTACCTTAATCTTGGCCATAGGTGCATCATCATTTGGTATTTATTATATCTTGAAAACCTCAAAAACATAGCATAGTTTCATGCCTACCATTGCATTATCATTCCTTATACTTCATATCCATTCATTAATTTTCAAGACTTATATGGTCCAAATGAGATTACAAAGGGAAAGAAAATAATGGATAATCTTCTAAAACATATAATAAATTTAGTTGCCTTTGTTATGTAACAACACTACAAATAACGTTTGTAATCTGCCCTTTTAGGCCTTTACCAGTCTGATTTCACTATGAACTGTAAAAAACAGTCATTAATAACTTTCACATGGATAATAATTAATCCAATCTCTCCGGTCAGTTTGTAGATTACTTAGTTACAGAAATTTCATCCAATTTTTAGACAGATCCAACGGTTAAAACAAAAGTTATGATGGTTTTACCAAAACGGGTAACCCTTGGTAGGGTTCCAGGCTGGTTTTACAAAAAATGCCAAATCTTTCTCATATCTTCATGAAATCAAATGAGACCAAGTTCAAAATGATGTAGAAACATATTAATACCTTCTCCAATGACTGACCCTTCATTATATGGCCGTAAATTTCCGTACAAGAGCAAAGAATCACGTTTTTACAGTGTTTTCTGAGAAAAAAAATGAATTCCATTGATATTCTTCCATTACAAATCAATTTTCTCCCTTTGTTTTCGACCTATGGAGGATTTTTATACATTGAGGACTAAAACTAACTCATATCAACTGACTATTACTAATTCCAATCTCCATTTAACTAATGGACTTAACATTTATTTAATTTTTTGCTCTCTTGACAATGTTTACAATGAAGAGTAACTTTGAACATTATGGAACCAATAACCTAAAATATGATTTCCTAGGACTCAAATGACCTCATACATATCAAAAATGGATCATTAATCCTTATTAAAACATTAAGACATCAAAAATGAATACTAAACCCAATAAGGCCTCATGGAGGCATGTGATCAAATAGGTGCTCCTGCACCATAGTCCCACAATCACCCTTAAGGGACCTAATGCATCAAACAAGAAGCCACATATACCTAAGAAAACAACAAATGCAATCTAAAATAACCCAAGGTGTGGACCTCAAAGGAAATTTCAACCACTTGACAAAAATACACTCCCTTAGGGGAACCAATCAAATTCGTCTTAAAACAACTTTTACAAAAAAATGTCATATAACTTTCAAAGGTGAAAGACTATGAACAAGGGCCATTTAAACCTCCATGGTGGGATGCAAATTCCTTTTGTGATTATCATTGGACCAAAGGACACAAAAATTCATCATGTCAACAACTCAAGAACATAATTTAGGACCTTATTAAAAATGGTGTCATAAAGGTAGATAACCAACAAGCAACCTCCAATAGTGATCATAACATCATTAAAAATCCTTTGCATGACCTTGGGATGGGGAAAGCCTCCAACTCAAGTACAAAGACTAACAACCAAGCTAAATTCACCCATGTCACCTATGACTATACAATAAATAACATTCAGGCCTTAGATAACCATGTCAATACCATTATCATTAAGAAACCACCAAAATGTGCAATCACAACATGAGGAACCAAGGTAACCTTTTCTGACCAAGACTCATTCTCATAGAAATCCAACCACAGTTACCCTTTACACCTAGAAGTCCACATCAATAAAAATACAATCAAATGATTCCTAGTAGATGGTAGAATTGGATTGAACATTTGTACTCTAAAAATAGTTATGACATTAGGTTTCATTGAAGCTTGCGTAGAATCCTCAAAGAGCATTATCATAAAGGCTTATGATGATGTAGGACACTCCTCCAAGGGCATCATATCACTAATTATAAGAGTTTGGCCCGCTATATTAGATACCAACTTCAAAGTTTTGTACTAGGATATCCCCTATAACATCATCCTTGGCTGACCATGGATTCATTCTATGAAGGTCATCCCATCCATTTATCATCAATGCTTAAAGTTTCCCCATAATGACACTAAGATTACACTAGCTGGAAATCTTGATCCTTTCTAATATTGTAACAATCTAAGAGGAACACTTGAGCAACAAGTACCAATCAATTAAGAAGGTTCATCATCAGCTTCATCATGCATTACACCGATCCCTACACTTTAACCAAAGCATTCACTTCCAAGATTTCATCTTCTGATCCTAAGATCTAGGTCCAAGATAAGGGGTGTGGAGAGTACCATATGAAGACATCTTATTGTATCAGTAAAACTCCTACATCACCAAAATTTTATGGTAAGCCATCAACCATAAAAAAGGAACCCAAGGTCACTATTTGAGAATCTCCCTCACAACTTTCATAAAGTGGGGAGAGTTGAGTAAATAAGCTATTAGTGAAGAAGACATCACCACATGGTTATATAAGGAAGAAGAATACATTGAACCCAAGAAATCCAAACCGAAAAATATGGTAAAGGCTTTGGGATCATGAGACACAAAGGTTATGATGGACACAACAGACTTGGTTTGCACAAGAATGGGATGAAAAAACCTTTGCTACCATCCAAATGAAAAAATATTATAGGGATAGGGTACAAACCATTAAAAGTGGGTGCTCATAGTAAAAAAGTGTTTTTGAGTGAGGAAGTGAGTGATTCAAAAGATATTGAGACATCCTAAGATTCAAGCACTCTCTAACACTCTCTCCAACCCTCTCTCACCCTCTCCTACCCTCTCCAACCCTTTCCCACCCTCTCCCACTCTCTCAAACCCTCTCCCACCCTTGCCCACTAATGCAAAGGAAGGTGGAGACCTTCTCAAAATGACTCACAAATGATCTTCAGATCAATTTCAAAATGGGTTTCAAAGAACTCATCAAAATTCCACCATATAGCATGTCCTCCCTTGTAGCACAGGCAACCTAGTTTAAGCCACTTTACACTCACGCTTTCCAAAAAACTTAACAAATAAAATATGGATTTAGACACCCATTAAGGACTTACATAACATACTTCAATATCAGATATAACTCCCTTGGACCAGTTTAGGCTTCCAATACATCACCATGGGAAAAACAAGAGAAATAGGTCAATTTAACAAAGGAAGTACCCTTCAAACCTATCCAATCATCTTGAAACCTTGGGGCAGCAAATTAAATGGCTCAAAACCATAGAATCCAAGTTTTTAGACGTCTATGATTTAATAAAATAAAAGTTGGAAAATTCAAATTTTAAACTTCCAACTTTGGGCGGGAAAGTGATTTTTAGGAGTTTTAGCAACTTTGATGATTTATTGATTTCTATTGAAGATTTTTTTAGTAGGATGGTTTAGGGACTTGTATCAACTTTTTTTGAGGTCATTTGAATGTCCTGAAAGCAACAGCAAACAATTCTTTGTATATTATTGCTGACTGTCCTCAAGAAAGTGCAGATTTTTCACTAATTTTGAGGTTTTTCATGGATGTTTGATCCATTTCATGAGGGAATGATGTTGTAACTTGTGAAATGGATCTATTATAACATGTATAATATAGATCTAACAATTTATTGTACAGGAAAGAGTGATTCTTGGGTGTACACCGAGTTTTAGCAAGGAAAAGTGCATGGAAATGGAGGCTAAGGTGTAGCAGCAGAAGATTTTCCTTAATGAGGGGTATATTTTTGAGTTTAAGGTGTTTATATATGTTGAGTTATTGGTGAAAAGTCCAAGATAAGGTTGTGGAAATGTTGGGAAAGCTAATTTTCAAGAGGCCCTAATTTTGGAGCAATTTGGTGAGGGTTTTGTGTTTGAGGGTGTCAAGGGTGTCATAGGCACCTAAAAACTTGAAAATCCTTGGTTTGGAAACATTTTAAGATACTGTTGAAAGTTTCATAGTTATGGGATAAGTTTAGAGAGGGGTTGCTTTGAAAAAGTGGGCTAATTGGGCCTTAAATTTGAGGAAACAACAGATTTTGGTAGGTCTGATCCAAAACAAGTGCCAACAAGGTTTTGGTATGTTGTGTAGCATCAAAAAATACATCTTAATCAGTCATTTATTTTGGGAGTCCTTTACAAAAAGTTGTTAGAAAAAGTTGAGTGAAAAGTAAAAAAAAAACCATTGCTAGAGGCCTAGTTGGGCTAGAAGCCTAGTCAAGGTGCAAAAAGTGAGTTTGTGTTTAAGTCAGAGGTTTGGGGCTTGAAACCATTCAAGACAAGTTTTTTTGAGTCTTTTAAAAGCTTCCCAAGGGTTTGGGTCCATAAGTGAAGGTTTAAAGTCATAAGTAAAACTTTGAGGCTTATCTCCTATAGGGTGCCTAGAAGAGGGTTTGAGATTGCTTCATAGAAAATCCTTCAAATCATTGTGTGTTTCCAAAAGTCTCATAGCCTCTGCATAATTTTGTGACTAAAAAATTTATGTTTCCTTTGTGACCAAACCAATAGAACTGAGCCTTCAATGAATTACAAAAATGTATGCAAAAAGGTATCACCAGAAATGTACCAAACCAAAATGAACCTCGATGATCATTAAATACAAAAGACCTCAGAATATATGCCAACACTATAAGTGTCAAAATCAACCCTTCACATCAATGTCAAAACCTATGTGGAAGGGGTCAACAAAAATTATATTGTATATAGACTTTTATATATAAAATTGTAGAATAATTCTCTACACATATACAAAATTGGCATTTATACCAACTCAAAATGTTACATATGTCATCTCAAGATCTACATACCAAGTGTATGTAGAATAACTACACATTCCAATAGTCGAATTGATCTTATGTCTCAAACAAATCTTACATTTGTGGTGGATCATCAAAATGTAGCCTCCTCATGCCACTAGATGGATGAAAAGTTGACTACACAGTAACAAGACAAACCATAAATTTGATTAATTAGCTAAATGGTAAATAAATTAGACCACCAAATAAAAACTTATTTATAATTTAGAAATTTCAAATTACCATATTGTTACCATCTTTACTTTGCATTACATCCATTGTTGTTGCTTCTTGGTTAAGATCAATAGAAAATGGAAACATATGTTGTTGGGTGTTTTGTTGATCATCTAAAGCCACAATAACATGCACATTTGAGACATCAACATAGAAAAAAATAATTTACAAATTAAAAACATAAAATTGATTGAAGTGTGTTCTATAATTTTTATACCATCTCCACTTTGCATTGTCTCCATTGTCATTTCTTGGTTAAGATCAATAGAAAAAGGTAACATGTATTCTCTACTATTTTGTTGATCCTCTGAAGCTGCAATGACACATATTTAACACATCAACATAGATAAAGTTTTCAAGTGTAAAACTACATTATGTAATTAATATAAACAATAGTAAATTTATAAAGATTAGAAATTTGATTAGAGATAGGAATTGACTAATTTCCTATAAAGTTAATAAACACACTTAATAGTTAAAAAATTACCATCTATAAGTTGTATTTCATCTATTATTGTTTGGTTTAGATCAATCGAGAAAGGTAATTGATGTCGTTGAGTACTTTCTTGATCATCCAAACCTACAATGACATGTATTTAACATATGAAATAAAAACAAGAAGTATTGTTATGCAAATTACTAAAATTCTTTTTAAAAAATATACTTACTGTGTTGTTGCATAATACTAACTCTTTCTTCTTCTATTGCGATGCTTGAGCGTTTAATGACCTTTTTTTTCTTTTTCTTTCTACATCCTGTAGAGGGAAATTGAAAATTTTCATAGTCCTCAATTGTTTCATTCAAGTCTTCAGAAATGGCATTGTCTCTTTAATGAATTGAACGACGTTTACACATTTTGCTTGGACTGAACCATGGTGATATTCGTCTCGTAGATATGTTATCTGAACCAGGGATTGATGTAAATGTGGAAGAGGAAGGAAGAGATGTATGAATATCTTTTCGCAATCTCCCAATACATTGACAAAACTTTTCTTTTTCATCTTCACTGGTTGGTAAATTTTGGAGTAGATGATTTAAATAATCAATAGAATTTTGAAAGTTATCATTCAAAGCACTAGATGATTTCCAGCCATCTGTAATACAAATAAAAATGATTAAATCTAAAAATATCTTAATATTTTATTATAAAATGGTGACATTGAGATTTACCTGTTCTTTGGTCTTCACCAATGGCAATCCTAAGCACTTCTTGATCTTCTATTTGATTGCAACCATCTATAATTCGATTAAGATTTAATTAATTTTGTGAACCATAAAAAAACTAATATTTAATTGTAAATACCATATCAATATTACCAATGGTATTGTTTCCATGACTGAATCTCCCTCTGACATTCTCATCATCATCAAGCAATGGAGTAGTGCCATCTATAATTCAATGAGATTAATTTAGTTATTTTTGAAAAATAATAATAATCATTTAACATATAAATATTAAAATTAAATCTCAAATGACCCTTACCAACAACTTGATCTTGCTCATTTATTTTGTTTCACTTTAGAAGATCTAAAATCTTTAACACATGTTTGCATGTGTTTCCCTTCTTTGCCCACTGACAGTCACACACATGCAAATCTGGTCCATATTTTCTAACAAGGTACCATTTTGTTGGAGTTGTTTGGCTTCTTATTTGGTATGTGTTAGGGACGAGATCATATGGGCAACAATCTGTATCTGGTATTTTTTTTTACCTCTCTAATGCAGTTGTGTAATATCGTTCTTTTTTGAAGTTAGTCAGAAACCCAGATAATTGCAAATATCTTTTATTTTTGTAGAATGGCTCTACCCTATGAAGAAGTGTATGGATAAGCCAATCCATTCTCCTCGTGCACCTCTTAGCACGATCACTTAAATAGTGACTCTTGATGTGGCAGTGGTATGACTCTATGGAAGCATTGGTTTCTTGATTTGCATGAGGGAAACCTCTATAATTTTTTGCCCACATTGCTATACAAACCCACAAAATGATGTCTTAGTATAAATAAAAAACAAGTTAAACAATATAAATGCATACAAAATCATAATGAATAATTCAATGAGCTTACCAATACGAGTTTCATCATGACACCAAGTTTGTTGAAAGTAATCAATAAATTTCTTCTCCTCTTTGAATTCCTCCATGAAATTTGTTATTAGATGAGTAGTGATGTCTTCATCATCACTCATTGCATACATTATCTCACCCAATCTATTGAACATATTACTCCCAACATCCTTATTACTGACATACCTGGATTATAAAACATAATATCAAGCTATGAAATTCGAACATGAAATGTTCAGGTATTCCAAGTATTTTAATAAAAGAATGACTTACCTGTATACATTCTTCAACCATGCCCTACGTACATGCCAAATACATAAAAGTACCCAGCAATGAAAGGATAATCTACAAGTTACGAGGATAAGTGTAATGTTCAGCTTTTTATAAACTAAATATTAAGCAATTACAACGAGTTAACTTCAGTTTAAATAAAAGATTAAGGCCAATAAAAACCTGATTGCTTCAATCTCGGCACTAGCATCATCTGTCATAAATGCATTGACATTCCAATCTTCTTTACATTGTTTCCCTCTTTTATAAACTTTTATCAACCATTCATTTATATCCTCAACTTTATTTCTTGAGGATATGGCCCATGCAACAGGTATACCAACCTCTTGTTCATCAAATACAAGCAAAGTATATAACTGATACTACACATGAATAAACCATAAATTAGTATATTTTTAGTAGAAGAAATTAATAATTTCATTAAAATCCATAAATACAATTAAAATTGTTTTACTTACACCATATTTATTTGTTGAGAATGTGGAATCCATAGCAATAATTGCATTATGTGAATGTTTCACCATCATTTCTTGCATCCATGGAGTTTGGATGCCTACCATAAATGGAATATTTTCCACATTGTTTGGTCTTTTATAATAAAAAAGTTGTCTTTCTCCTCTATATGCCACATGCTTACACTTTTTGCATCATCTTCATTCTTTTGGGATCGAAGTGAGCGCACTCTATTCCATGCATTCAAGACATCTTTCCTTAACAAATATGTGTCCCTCTTATTCATCAACTGTGTCAAACTAGGGTCTAAATAGTGTTGTTCACATATTGTGTCAATTCCCACCCCCATTAGCAATAAGGATTCAATATATGATTTGCATTCATTTGACAACCTTGGTGCAACACTACTCCTTGGATCACTAGAAGGGTCATCTTTTCCATGACAAAATTCACCTTTAGCATCACAATGACTGAAATCATTATATGTAATAATTGCAACATCTGGTCTACCATACATAACCTTAACAAGAAAGTGGGTTTGACAACCCCTTTTTTGGATAAACCTTCGTTTCCTTTTCTTGTTTTCAGAGTTATTTTCAAAGTTGTTCTCAGAATTTGTTTTTAGAGTTGTTTTCAGAGTTATTTCTTTTGTCCTCAGGGCCAAAAGCACACCAATAACTGTTTTCACATGTACAAAATATATATATTAATTAATATAACAAATAGAAAATATAAGTTTTGACATGCTTCATTATTATATTAAATATAAGCAAACCTTGAGTACATCTTCATTGCCTGGTCGTTAGGTTGTATCAAGTCGGTCTTTCTATTCAATTTCCGTACAAATGTCGTCTCTGTACTATCCAATAAACCTTCTCCTTTGACAAACTGAGGGAGTCTTTCAAGAGGGATTGCAGCACATATGTCTATCTGACTATTGTCACCTCCAATAGGTGTCCATTCAAGGTCAACACTTGAGAAATGATTTCCCTGGTTGGGAATGTCTTGCACATGTAGAGAAATAAGTGATTCCCATTTATTTGGCCTACCCATTCTGAATAATATTAACATGGTTAGTGGACCTCTATCTTGTTCAAATATGTATTTAAAAAATTAAATCTTCTACCATAAATTCAAGAATATAAACAAACATGGGAATTATTATCATCCTAAAATTCAATTGAACCCCAATGAATTTACAAATAAGATCATTTCTCTAAAAATGACTTTTACCACAAATTCAATTTACAAATAAGATTATATGGGACAATGTTATGATTTGGGATGATTTAAACTACATGATTTGTTCCCACAACATAATTTTTACATTAACATGGTGTCTTAATAATAGACCTACTTGTACCCTTAACAATGACATCAATGATCCAAACCAAACATACAATTATTTTATACGATGACTTCAATTCCATTGACACAACACATTATTACTTGGATAAATTTGTGAAATTTCTTTATACACTAACACTCATAAGCCTAGGATTGTAAAGGAAGCTATTGGTATTAATGATGTAGATTCTTGGAAAGAGGCTATGGATGAAGAATTGACAACATTAATAAAAAAGTTAACACATGGGAGATTTATTATATTTTCCAAATGGACATAAAATTGTTGGATATGAACATATGTTCAAGAATAGTAAAAGATAGTAAAAGAAATGAGGCTATTGGTAAAGGAAGCTGGTGATATTGATAGTAAAAGATCCATTAGTGATAGGAAAAGGTGTCTCAACTTTACATTCCTAATGCTCATTTTAATATATTTTCTATGCACTTGCTATTTCATATTCTAGTGAATTTTGTTCTTGTGGGAGAGTTCATGTCCAATGCGGAGGATCCTAATTTTAAGTGTTTTTTTGGCCTCACCAATGGGATAGATAAGGATTTTATAATAAAGCATGCTCTCATTTGTAAATAATTAATAAAAAAGCCTTGAACCTCATCTTATTTTAATGTGAAACTCACAATAGTAATCAAAACTTGAAATCTTAACATATAATCATGAACTAGTTAGTATTTTTCTTTCTTGCATTGCATAATTTTAGAAACATTTGTCATGGATTCAATGTCATAATGAGAATGTTCAATATAATAATAGAATGAGGCAATAAATAATCATGTGAATGCTTGGTCATTCAAGGTTGTTGGAAACAATCTAGCAAATGACTTGTCCTTATGAAAATAAGTAGCATGAAGTTTACAAGGATTATAATTCTATTAATGGATTAGATCTACCATTATACTTATAAACATGGTTCTAGAAATCTACTTGGTGAGGGAAAGGGCGAAATACCATATTTTGAAGGATTATGTAATATTCCATTACTATAATCTCTTTTTCAATATTTTCTCATAATGATAAATATACCATCTAGATTTTCGAACATACTCATGGTGGAGTACAAATAATGTGAAATATCATGCTCAACATGTCCAATAGCTTGATGTGTAGATAAATCACTAGTACTAGTAGGGGAGGATTTAAGAAATAAATCACTAAATAGTTGCACACAAGCTAAATAAATAATCTAAGATATCTTTACATAGTTCTCTTATTCAATGAATGTATACTCCATGTGTTTTCTCAATATGATATGTAAGAGAAGGTACTCCACAATTACAAAAATATATATCATATAAAGGCATAAAAGGATTTGAAGGAGAAACCGTTGTTATAAAAAAGGCATATAACATCATGATATGCATGGACATGTCTATGAGACTCCCAAGGAAGGGACACCAAAATGTGAATAACTATAACTATGTGTAACATTTTTATAAGAGTCATGAGAATTATCATTAAAAAATAAAGAATTGTCACCATGATAGTCACTTAATATATCATCAATATAGCATGAGCAACATGAATGACAAGAAAGAATACCAATCTTGTATGAAGGTAAAACATGTGTATTAAAGAGAAAGAGAGACACATGTAGGAAAACCAATAGAGGTAAAAGGAAACTTTTTTTGAGATGTACAAAATATATGCTTACTAGAAAATATCACCACATGAAGGATTATCCCTAGATATATTATGGGAGATGAGATGCACATAATATATGCTTACTAGGAAACATCACCATATGAAGGAGTATAAAATAGCTCATAATCCATGATGTATGCATAAGGGAAATCCCAAAATAAAAATTCGTAAGGATCCATGGTAAATGATATAATAATGAAACTCAATCAATCAAAAGATGGGATGGTGGTGATGGGATATATATAAAATAATGAAAGCCCGAGACTCTAATAAAATCTAGAATAAATGACATAGTAATAAAAATATCAAATCTAAAAATTATAGATATAAGAAAAGTCAAAACCTTAAGGTAAAATTTTAGAAGGTTTTGAGTGTTGGGTTCATTTAAATTTAAGGAAATACAATTCATCTTTGTATGAAAAATTAGGTTTAAGGAAAATAACAAGAAATAAAATTGAATTAATCTAATTTCAAGTTACAATAGGTCATATCAAAGAAATTAAAAGAAATAAAGATACAAGTTGATTTTAGAATTCAAAAGTTAGCTATCTACTACTTTGACCATAACTTTTGAACTAACTCAAAATCACTTATTCTCAATCATGTAAGAAATAAAATAAAAATATATATTAGATCATTCTTAAACTTAATTAGATCAAATTCACAAATTATAAAAATAATCTAGATTGTATTAAAAATTCATTAATTTGAACCTTATACACAAATCTAAATTTGTAGTTACGAATATTCTATGCATATAACTCCACAGAAAAATTATATGCCTATAACTCTAGGTAGAATATAACAAAACATATCGGACTGCCCTATTTTATCATCTTAAGATAAGTAAACTTTCCTTAAATTATTTGAACCTCAACTACTATATTATAAGCTCTATATGGTGGCACTTCCCTAGGGTTAAAAATGGGATTTTAAAATGATACAATTATCTCTTAGGAAAAATGTGGATAGGCCAATATGATAAAAAAATAAAAAAAATGCACATTTAGTAAAAAATTACCCAAACTAATGTGAGGAGTAGAGATTTAAAACAAAAAAATTAGATAAAATATCATTGGATACCACTTAGGAGAATTTTGAGCTTACAAGCATAGGGACAAAAATACTATTCTATGTCTAGAAGCTATCATAGGATCCCACTCCATGAGGGTTTTGTATTTATCCCTGCAACCTTGACATAGAAGTACTCTTTTCCTACCTATCATTGGATCCTACCCACCACTAGTAAATTTCTCTATCCTAAAACACTATTTTCAAGGCTTAATCTACGCTCTTAGAAGATGCAAATCTACCTGCTAATTTCTCCCATTTTAGGTTACACATGACAAATGCAAGTTGACTTCCATTTGGGGTACATATAAATCTACCAAGTAGACATAATTTTACTTAGAGACAAAAGTAATTTGAATAATTGATAGTACTAAAGTGGGTTATTTTATTGATACATATTTAATGTAATTAATGACAAGTTTATATAATTATTTCACCATCTTAATAGGAATCTTTCTAAAGTTTATTTGAATTAATTTTGTCTTGCACGTCCAAGACATTCTTTGTTAGTGGAAATGGAGCAGATCACAATCCACATAAGCAAATTAATACCATTCTAGTTGGTTTCAAATATGATGTTTGGATAGAGAGTGCTATTATCCAAGGTATGATAGTATTGGAAAATACATATGACTTAGTGATTAGCGGTGAGTTGGAAAAAGGTTGTCTTCTAAACAAGATCAGCAGTGAGCTAGATAGGGCAGCAACAATTTTCCAGTCTTAAATTGATTTTGATTTAGTTGCTATCATTATTATCTTACTATTCAACATTGGCATATGTAATGAGCTGAATTTATGGGGAAATGGTACCACATTGAGGAAAGGATGATTAACGGCTTTAAGGAAGAAAAAGATAATGGTAACTTGATGTATTTGAATCCTCTGTTTGTGATCAAAGGTTTGCAGATTACTTTTGTTGGTTTATAATTCTTTTCCAATTCCAATTGAGGTTTACAGATTACTTTGAGTTTGAAGGCTCTGTATTTAATTTCAATTTTGTGGTCATTTCTAAAAATCATTATATATTGTTTGCTTGGTTGTATCTCATACTATTCCCAACCGTACCTATGGTTGCAACTGTATTAATTTGTTGATTTTAGTGATTATAACTGTTAGTCTAGACAAGGTCGTCATAGATGCCCTGCCTCTGTTTGTTTATAGATTGCCGAAATTCCACAACCTTTTCCAACATCCCCCTTACCTATGCCAAAATGGGAGCTTTAGAACAAGTTATTTCATGCAGGTAGATTAAAAAGTGTTGTCACCGTCAAGATGGGAAAAATGCTTTCCCTGAGTCAAGAAAAATTTCATAGATAAAAAATTATTTCTTGTCCAAGTATAGTCCAGATTTTTTGCATCTGTTAAGGTTGAGTTTTTTGCATTTTCTTGAGTTTTTTTGATGAATCTCTGATTCCTTTTGGTTTCATGCTCACTTGGATGATTTAGGAACTTATATTTACATGCATTTAACCTTTTGAATGGCCTAAATAATGTTGGGAATCAATTTCTTGTGTTATATTGCTGACTGTCCTCAAAAAGTGTAGATTTTTCACTAGTTTTTGGTGGTTTTCATGGGTGTTTGATCCCTTTCATGAAGGAATGATGTTGTAACCTGTGAAATGGATCTGTTCTAACATGTATAATACAAATATACCAAGATGACATGCAGGTAAGGAAGAATACTTGGGTGTACACCGTGTTTTTACAATGCAAAGTGCATGAAAATGGAGGCTAAAGTGTAGCAGCAAAAGATCTACCTTAATAAGGGGTATATTTCTGAGTTGAAGATGTTTAGATATGTTGATTTATTGGTGAAAAGTCCAAGAGAAGGTTCTGGAAGTGTTGGGAAAGCTAATTTTCAAGAGGCCCTAGTTTTGGAGCAATTTAGTGAGTGTTTTGTGTTTGAGGGTGTCAAGGCTGTCATAGGCGCCTACAAAATTGAAAATACTTGGTTTGGGAACATTTTAAGGTACTGTTGAAAGTATTATGATCTGGAGTTGAGTTTGGAATAGGGTTTCTTTGAAAAAGAGGGCTAATTTGGTCTAGTTTTTGTGGAAACAGTAGGATTTGGGAAGTCTAATCCAAAACAAGTGCCATCA
>VDFB02374307.1:0-29864 GCA_007258455.2 Sequoia sempervirens
ATAAGGTGTTTTTGAGCTTTAAAAGCAAATTCAGCCTATTTTTAGAGGCTTGACAGGTTCACCATATAAAGCATTGTGCTTTCTTATGATTTTATGTAGTTTTTGAGACAGTTTGAAGCATTTTTCCTCGAGATTTTTTCTAAGCTTGGATTAGGGTTTCTTGAGAGTTATTCCTTTCAAAAGACTTTGTCTTTTTAGTTCTCCTTCTTAGTTCAGATCAGGGTTCCTACTCATATGCATTTTTTAGCTTGTGAACACATTTTGTATTCAGTTTCAGATTATGGCATTCTCCTTCAGTTGAATAAAGACAACATTCCTACTTCTCATTTTATTGTTCATTTGCAGTTTCAGTTTGATTTAATCTTGTGATTTTTGTTTACAGAGTCATTGTTATGTCCTTAGACTGTGATTCATAATGAAGAAAGTTCAGGATATAGGTTGCAAGTTGTGCTTCAAGTCAAGTTTTCATGCAAATTATTTATGTATCAATTGTTCATGAGAAGTTGTGATATATTGTGTTTTTCTGAAAGCTGTTTGTGAGGAAGAGATCATAATCATCATTGAATCATTAAAGTTACCTGGTAGTAATAGGTTTTAGTTTTTAGTCACCTTTTATCCCTTTCCTCAAAAGTTATTTTTAGAATAGGGTTATCATTGAACCGAGCTCACTCTAGAGATTCCTCCTTTGCTCCGGATCACCCACATCTAAGGAGGTTTCCATGTTTGATGAGTTGCCTAGATATTGCATTGATGGGGTGAAAATCTAGTGACAATAATGCTTGAGACCTTTTGATGAATCTTCCATAGTTGTCCTAAAGTTTTAGCTGCTACTGACCTAAATAGGGCTACTTCTATCAAAATTACCACTATTTTTTTCTCTATTACGAGTCACAACTTGAAACAAAGACTGCTATTGCTCTAAGTTTGACTGTCCTTGTCCTAAATTCCAACTACTACTATTCTAAATATTTTTACTATTGTCTTGTTTTCTGGTGCAAATCAAAAACTGATCCAAAATTGGTTAATCATCCATCTTTTTGAAAAAAAAACATTTAGACATCCAAATAATTCATATCTACATCTTTCCACATCCATTTGCACACAAAAACAATCAACTTAGTTTTAGGATACAAGTCAAACACAACTTGGATTTTTCCCTTGTTCTCAATTTTTAAGATATTAACATTTTCTTGCAACCTCAAGGCTAGTTCAAGTAGATCATCAACATATCCTCTAGAAAAAATAGAGTACAATATTGGTCCAATTTTTGTACACTTTGCATCCCAAAAGTAGCATCATCAAAACATCCACCAAACATCACTCATCCTTTAGGGTCTTGAGTATCAAAATCCATAACAAAACATCAACACCTTTTTCCAAAAGGTTTCTTTTACATCATCTTCATTCATCATTCTAAAACATAAAATCCCCAAAAAACAAAACTCTATTTCATTTCATAAATTAGTGATAAAAAAAACTCCCAAAGGTCTTGAACTTGTTTATGACAACCATGAGATCTCAACACAGGAAAAATATGGAAGCCAACAAAAGTAGTTCAAGTGTGCCTATGAAAAACACCACTAATTGTTAGAAACCAAGATCAAACATGCAAACCAAAAAACCTTCCACATAAGAGAAAATCAAAAAAAGCAAAGCTATTGCAAAAAGACGTGCAAATAATATTATTCAGGAATTCATAATTACATGAGATTATTTTCTTTATAAAATCAAGTATGCATAACCCTAATCTTATCTTGAGCAACAAGATAGCTCAACAAGATAAGGATGAGAATAATTAACCCAGGAATTAAAATATTACCTAAGTAAAGTTATGCAAGTGTAATTAAATAATTAATTACACCAACACCCCCCATAAGTGCAACTTAGGGAGACAAAAAAAGCATGCACCTAAAACTAATATGAATGCAAGAAAGCATGAATGGGTCCCGACAACAAGGCCTGATCAGGTGCCAGAAAAATTGCCCCCCTGCAAAAAAATTGACGGTCGTCAGAATATGTTGTGATGTCCCAGAATATTCCATAGGAATCTTGAAGATTCTGTTCACCTAAATCTAAGGGAGTCGCCAATTTTATAAGGTCAACCAGTGAAGGAGATCTGTCGGTTAAGGAAAGCCGCCAGCATGGAGAGAAGCGGTCGGTGATCACTCCTGCCACCAGATCTTTCTAAGGTGGCCGCTACTTTTGAAAAGCCACCAGGAATGTGTGGCTACTGGCGAATGATGGATGTCGTCGGTGAGAGGAAGCAACTGGACACATGGGGCCATCTTGGGCCTGTCGCTAGGGTATGGCCCTATACCCTGTGTGTAGGCTTTAGAGCCTAAAACCAAAAAAAAAAAAATTGTCTTTTTTTTATGATTTCTTTCTTTCAAAAAAACTCTTTTTTGAAAAAAAAATACTAATGAAATTAATTTTTTTGCATGCAGGAAAAATATTTAAAAAACTTAAATTTTTTTTTGAAATGTGTGCATAGGTGCTGTACATAGACCGTACAACTTATGAAACAAAAAATTTTCCTCAAAAACTTCTGATGCCAAAATAGGTTGAGTTATATGTCATTTTTCATCTCTCAGATGCTCTAGATTTGATGGTGAGGTCTGATTTCCCTGAAAATGCACTAGAAGCTTCACAACTCCCAGATTTTGCAAATCTTCATACCCTCATAACTCTGGCATAAAATGTTAGATTCAGGTGAAACAAAAGTCAATCCTAACTTTTTTGATAGCCCTAGACTTGAAAATGAGCTCATATTTCCTCCAATGTGCGTCAGAAGTGACCATGCAAGAGCACCCAAATAGAGAGAAAATATCAAGGTATGAAACCCTCAAGGAACCCCGAGCAAACTCTGAAATTTATTTTCTCTAAAATATGAGAAGGGGTTGCATATCAAGGCTCTGATACCATGTTAGAAACCAAGATCAGACATGCAAACCAAAAAACCTTCCACATAAGAGAAAATCAGAAAAAGAAAAGCTATTGCAAAAAGATGTGCAAATAATATTATTCAGGAATTCATAATTACATGAGATGATTTGCTTTATAAAAGAAAGTATGCATAACCCTAATCTTATCTTGAGTAACAAGATAGATCAACAAGATAAGGATGAGAATAATTATCCTGGGAATTAAAATATTACCTAAGTTATGCAAGTGTAAATTTTAAATAATTAATTACACCAACACTAATGAGGAAACTTGACCATGGGGTTACAATCCAAATGACCTTACAACTCCTCAAAAAGAACCCACATTTAAGGAAACACAAAATCAACCACTAAGTGATGAGGAAGTAATCCTTAGACACCAAAAAATGATTGATCTAGTCAAAATCAACTTCCAAATCCCAAGGATGTAATCATAGAAGAATATGATAGTGATGAGGAACTTAATGATGAGAAACTATTAGAGATTTCCCAAGATCTTAAGATGCAAAATCTTATGTACAAAATACTTGGAAAAAATGCAAACTCATACTTCCTCACATTAGCACAAAGTGGTGCTAAAATACCCATAGACTTCAATGTGGACATTCTAAAAGATCCCAATCTTATTCCACTAGGAAATCAAATGGTGGTTAGATGAATTCCAAAACCAACCATGAATCCCAACATACCACCAATGTTCTCACAAAAAAATGATCAAACACAACCCATGGATAACCCATTGTTTAGACAATCATCCCAAATTGAGAAAGTAGTAGCACAATATTATCAAGGAAATAAAACCCAAAGCATGCCACAATACAATACTATGCAAAACATGGGAAACCTTCCAATGGCAGTACATGCCAAAACATACATCCTATATTGACCCTTCCACCAACACACAATATCAACGAGGGAAATGCCAACAAAATCCATAAGGTATACCATCAACGCAGTACCAAGGTAACCTTCAACAAAATTCATGACAAGGTGTACCATCAATGCAATACTATGGTACCCTTCAACAACATTCACAACAACAAGGTATACCATCAATTCAATACCAAGGTAACCTTCAACAACATTAACAACAACAAGGTGTACCATCAATGCAATACCAAGGTAACCTTCAACAACATTCACAAATCCAAGGTGTACCATCAACACAATACCAATGTACCCTTCAACAAAATCCACAATACCAAGGAATACCACAAATGAATTACCAAAGAACACCCCAAAATCAAAAACATGGTATTCCACAAAACCAAAATCAAATTCCTCAACAAAAATGATAAAGTATCCCTCAAAATCAATACCAAGGAGGTCAAAAAATTCAATACCAAGGGATACTTCAAAGTCAATATCAAGATACACAACAAACTCAACATGTATACTACCCACAACAAGGACCCAACACACCTTATACACAACAAGGTACTCAAGGTCCCATAAATAAAAAATATCTCGTTTATGACCAAACAAATGTCGTGGGACAACAAACCTATAATATACAAAATCCCCAAGCAAGAACACCAAAAAATGACAAATGTACAACTAAAAACACTCAATCAAATAATATAGGACATACAAATTGGAAAGCCAAGAAAGAGCTATGCTCTATAGGATATTTGTATGTATCCTTTTGATCAATTGATACTTATGCATGGTACCTTTCCCCAAAGGCTTTGAGATACTAAAATTTGACACTTGTATAGGGGGAAAGTAGATCCAATAGAGCATGTGCACAAATTTTTAGTATCTTGCATGGAACTACAACAAAATGATACCTACTTAATGAGGCTTTTTCCACAAAGTCTCAGTGGGATTGCTATAGCATGTTTCTCTTGTTTACCACTTGGTATCAAAAAAATTGATGAGTTGTTAGATAAAATTTTCAACCATTTCTCATACAACATAGAATAGGACATTACAGTCATCAATCTTTATAAAATCAAACAAAGTCAACGTGAATCATTTGCCTCGTATCTACAAAGATGGAGACACAAAGTGAGAAAATGTAAATGGTCTGATCCAAAGAAACAACTTGTAATTATCTTTATCTCCAATGTACATGTAGATATCAATTACCAACTCATGATGTTATGCCCAAGCAATTTTGAGGAAACTATTGAAAAGGGTATACTCATCGAAATATCACTCATTGCAAGGGGAGTAATCAAACTTTACAACCCTAAGGATCAAACTTCTACTTCAAATGACAAACCCAAGATATGGGCTAAAAAAAATGTAACCAATGATGCAGTAGTTGATGCTAAGGTTGTAGCAAAATAAAAACTCCCAATATGCCAAAAAATCATGTTAAAAAAAAACAACAAGGCTATACTCCAAACAATCAATAGAATAACCAACTTAGTTATCCTCAGAACAACCAATCAAACAATCAACAATAAAATCAAGGATAGGATAATGAAAGGAGAATACCAAGACAACATGACCAACCTCAAAGGAAATTTACCCCATTCAAAGAATCCCTTGAGGTAATTATGCACAAACTAGTTAAAAAGAACCTCATCAAAATTAACAAAAGAGAAAATTATGAGGAGACAAACTTTAAACCCCCTTGGTATAACGAAAAATGACCAATGTGAATTTCAAAAAATCAAGGGGCACACCACAAACTATTGCATGAGACTAAAGAACATTGTGCAAGATCTAATTGAAAAGGGTGAAGTTGACATAGAACATCGTCCTGGGAACAGAGACTTGAAGATCTACAGGGATCCAATTCCTTACCATTCTATGGGAAACAACAAAGGAAAAGAACAAGATTATCGTAAGGCCAACTTCACCTATGATGAAATTGTAGGAAATGATTAGCCTAGGTTTTGGTCCAATTTTGGGTAGAATCTATAGTTTATTTGCTGGAATTTGTCATGGATTTTGATGTTAAATGTTGATATTTTCATAATGTTTCCCTCAAACCATAGACATTGGGATTAATCCTATCTCTACAAGTTTTAATGACATTTGCATATTATGTGGATTATCTATATTGATTTTGCATGTGGTTAATGAATGTTCCTTAAGGTGGTTATAGATGTGCAGTTATTGTAAGTACTGACATTGCTATGGAGACTCAATTTAAAGATGCTAAGTTGAGGAAGACACCGCCAACTGGGCATGCACCATAATGTCCAACAAAGGAATTGCTCAAGGTCAAAGGAGGTCAACGATAGAAGATTCCTCATGCAACCAAATGTAACTGCCTCATAGTGGACTTTAATGATTGAGCATGTGCAGGCGTTATTGTTGTGCTAAATCTGTGTTTGGACTTGTATGTTTGACCAGATTCCATTCACGTGTAACTGCCATTGCTCCATTTTCTCTATTTTCCCTAAATGGTGTCCTCCCAATTGTGGAGTTGACTGCCTTGTTTAGCTAATAGTATAAATAAAGATTTGATTCTCCTTCCTCAAGAGGTTGCATGATTTGATATTGTACTTGCACTCTCAAGTTTTCAGTAATACAAATACATTACTCTTTTGTACTCATGATTTACAGTTAATAAAATAAAGTTCTGAGTTCGAGCATCTAAGTTCTCATTATTTTTAGAGGATACTTATCCAAGGGTTCCCACTTGGTGAGTAATCTATCTTCTTAGTTTAGTATTAGTTTCTATTTAGTGATTAGTTAGAAATTTGGCACCGACTGTTCCTGCAGCCACTAGAAGTCCATTCTGTGACTATTCTTGCAACCAAAGTAGATAGAGTAGTGCCTTGTTTGTTGCTCATATTTTCATTATTGCTCTACATTTTAGTTTGATGTAGTTGTTGATTGATTATTGGCATTTATGGTATTGCCTTGTAAGCAATTTACTTTCAGTATTGTGTGTTCCTTAGTTGTAGAATGAAATGGCTACTTTGAGTTCCTAGTACACATACTGTACTAACCCATTTCAAGTTCATGTCCCTAGGTTGACAAGTTAAATGTACCTTCATGATGATTGAAATAGCTATTCAGGTTAGATTTCCAATCTCTGAATCATGGCTATAAGGGATTAGTTATTAAATCATTGTAGGAGGCCAACATTTTTGGCGTCATTGCTAGGGATGGTATCAAACTAGGGAGTCTTTTGGAGTCATTGGTAGCTTTTCTTGTTGTAATGTTTCTAGAAGTTGTTCTTAGTATATCCTCATTTAGGAAGTAATTACCCCCTTATTCTTTACCAATTCTTTGTGTGAGCTGGCTAATAGTGAGTGATACCACATGCATAGAGGAAGGAGAAGGGATTCTTATGGGAGAATCCTTCCTAAAAATCATAATCCTTTCCAACTAGATGAATATTAGAACTTACCAAGAGAAGAAGAAGAAGAAGATCCACACCCCTTTGTTGATGCATTTCTGGATCTAACTAGCTCTTAAGTCTCCTCTGAAGATCAAAATCAGCTTGAGAACCCCTTTTCTTTGAAACTACATCAAGCAGGCATGGGTGATGCAAATGGAAACATACCTAACCCACCAGTTTTTCCTTTCCCCATTGCCCATCAAAATTAAGTTGACAACATCAATAACATCCATGCCTCAGCACTCCCCAAGTTTTATGAACTTGTCACAAAAGATCCCGATACCTTTTTATTTGAGTTTGACATACTTTGAAAGAGTTATGATTATAATACTGATGCCCATAGGCTTAAGCTATTTCCTACCACTCCAAAAGAGGCTGCATTAAGATGGTTCATGAGCCTAGGTAGAGATACTATGGAAACTTGGGAAGACATGAAGACAAATTTCCTTGAGAAATACAAGTAATATTGCAGGGGTAGCAACATGAGAGGAGGTGACATTTTTAGGATGCATCAAAAGGAAGATGATAGCTTAGAAGATTACATTGCAAGGTTTATGTTTTTCCTACAAAAATATCCACACCATACACTTAATGAAGACACACAAAAGTTTATTTTCCTAAGAGGAATCAATGATATATGCACTGATGCCTTGGACCTCATGGGATGAGGAGATATCTCCCAAGTTCCTTGGGAGGATATCAAGAAAATATGCTAGAACTACTCTAGGGCAGATTCAAAGAAGGGGAGAGCTTACCAATCTTCCATGGGTAAGTCAACTACCAGTGGAGTTTCAAGAATAGAGATTACTCATTTGTTGGCAGACTTCAAGCAAGACATTATAAATAATCTAGCTACTCAACTAGATACACTTCAGGACAAGAAGAAGTAAGAGGAGGCAAAGGCAACATTGATAGAGTATTGCTCCCACTGTAGAAAAAATAAGCAGGACTACATATGCAAGATGGTAGCTAATCTTGAAAGCAAGTAGATTCCACCTGAGTTCAAGTCAATCCAAATTGAAGAAGACCAAGTCTACTATGTTGCACAAAGGAATCATTGGGCTCCAAAACAAGGTATGCCACTGGATCCACTACCCTATGTTGTGCCATATTTTAATTCATATTCATTTGGTAACCAATGCAAGCCCCCATATCCATCCAATTATGGAGGATATCCACCATAGCCTTGGAGTAACCCTCCAAATTATTGGACCAGTCACCGGATTTCTCCACAATAGTGGCAACAACCTTAGGGGAATTGGAAACAATTTCAAGGGTATTGGTAACCACCTCTAGGAAATTGGCAGCAAACAAATCAATGGAGAGGAGGACAACAATGGCTACCTAGACAACCAATTACATGTAGCCACCTTCTCAGCCCCATCAGCCTTCTATAATTCCTCCACCTACTAATCTAAGCTCAAATGCACCTAAACCTACTCAACTACCAGCTCAGCCCACACCCAATCCAAATAACAAACCACAGTAGTAGCCTGCATACTCTACTAATTCAAATCAATTCCTTGCATATGTTGTGAGTGTAAGTGATATCCACTTACATTTAGGAACTACTCTACTCGCCACTTCCAAGCCCATTATCACTGAGCTTCATGTGGAAGAGGAAGAGGAATCTCTGAATGATCCCATTCAGCCAAGTGTACCTAAAAATCCTAAACCAGTCCAAGTCAAGCAGACCGAACAAGAACCACCATTTCCTTAGAGATTGAAAGTTTCCAAGAAGAAGGAAGAAAAGAAGGATACAAATTTTGATATCTTGGATCAGATGAAGCATATATATGTCTAGATACCTCTCTTTCAGGCCATAAAGGATGTTCCAATCTATGACAAAACAGTCAAGGAAGCATGCCTCAAGAATCTAGGTAGGAAAAAGGACCCAACTACAGTTCATGTGGTGGGACAACTAGCTAATATCATGTTGGGAAAAGTAACTATTCCCAAGTATAATGACCCAGGTAGTCCTGTGGTAGCAGTTGTTATAAACAGGGTCCAAGTAAAGAACTCTCTAATTAATTTAGGGGCAGAAATAAATGTAATGACCAAAGACATCCTACAGCAACTAAATGTTGCAAGCATGAGATCTACTCCCACTATTATGTAGCTTGTTGATAGCTCTACTATTAAGCTTGATGGTGTAGTGGAGGATCTTGTGGTAGTTCTAGACTCCTAGGAGTACCCGGTAGACTTTATGATTCTTTCTCCTAAAGCTACACTAGGCGGGTATCCCATTATTCTTGGAAGGCCTTGGTTAGCAACTGCAAATGCATACATTGGATGTTGGTTAGGTGACATGACCATTTTAGATGGGAGGATCACTAAAAAATTTATTCTTTATCTACCTGCTCAGCCATCTCATGATGAAGATAATCCCATATGGCCACATGTTGGTAAAGAGGCTGAGGAAGTTAATTATGTGGCACAACTTATGATGCTAGGAAAGAGCTCTTTCATGTAGCTCCAAGATGAGGATGAAGTATTGGCTAACACCATTCAGAACCATTGTGAAGTGGAGGAAGTATCATCTTCTCATTCTAATACTCCAATCAAGACACTTTTGCCTATTCTTCCTACAACCACTATTCCTACAGATGTTCTTCCTATAGCCACTCTTCTTGCAACCATTGTTCCTGTAGATAGATTTCTTGTAGCAACATGTATGTCCCATACATTGTTTCCATATGAACTAAAGGTACCATGTGTTAATGAAGCAACCATGATAGAGTTAACTACACAAGTACATGTGTTAGAGGGAAAATATTTGAATGTTAATAGTAAATTAAGTGGGGAACAACAATTGTTACTGGAAAACTTATTAAGGACCCATCAACATGCATTTGCATGGGATTATCATGATATGAAAGGACTGGATCCTAAAATTTGTACACACATAATTTACATCAGAGATGATTGAACCCTAGTAAGGTAGCTAACAAAAAGAAAGGTGCCAAGTTCTAAGAAGAGGAAGGTTGACACTGTTCATCTTGCAGCCAAAGAAAATTTTGAGAGATCTATGAGGAAATCAAGACCAGTTGGGCCAACATTTGGTACGCCTCCACAAGAAACCCCTAAGCTTGGTGAGACATCACATGAGGACCCTAAAGCTCCAATGGGGCAAGAGAGTGTCGAAGAAGACATGTTGAGAGGAGTAGCTTCGATATAGCACTGTAATCTTGTTAGCATTGTAGAAGAGTTTAAGGAAAATTAGAAGTGGTAGAAGCAAGAGTCCTGACAATAGCCACAACAAAAACAAGAACAAGATCCCTTGCAACAAAGAGTGGAAGGAAAGCGATTACCCTGTGACTAGGACAAATTTGGACATTTTGAGTCCATCAGGATAGTGTTATATGAGGGGCCGCCATTGACAAAAGGCTGATGGGAATTCATAATCCTCATGATTTTACAGTACATATATAACAATTTTGAATTTATGGAAAGAAATACAAAGGAGGGAGGAGGAAAAGAATGGAAAAAGGAAAAATAAAAATTGAAGAAAGAAGGAAATTCAAAAGAGAGATGAGGATATTGAACATAAGAATGCAAAAATTGCCACCCTAAAGCATAGGGTGGATGATATGGCAACCTTGGTACCATAGATTTTGGAATGTAGGACCCCTCCAAGGGTCTATACTCTGCTCCTGAAAGAGAAATATCTCTCTTTTAAGCTGTCAAGGATTGCCTCGGGTTTGAATCCTTCTATTGATACCCCTGTTGAATTTTTCAATGCTTATAAGATTGCCTCACCTGAAATAAAGAATTTGTTGTGATAATTATTTATATAATTATGTTGTGACTCAAGACCATGATTGGAATATGTTGTTGTATGTTGGCAATGTCCAATTAAGGGCATTTATGTCTTAGGTGCAAAATGAGATTAGTTGGGGACAAGAACATGGGAGATTGTTGGAAATATGTGCCTAAAACAATACAGGCTGAAACCTCCATTAGAGCCAAATTAGTGTGACATCTTCATTGTCTGGCCGACTAGCAGTTTGATTCATTCTGCTTTGAACAGGTCGTTGTGACCTAGCTTCTGTCTTGCCGAAAGGTTCACTTTGGTCTATCATTGTGACATAGTGTATTCGCTATGACCTCTTAGCGCTCGGGAGACCTCTGGTCGATAGGCCATTCAATCGTGTATTAGGGAGACTCTTAGCGACCATGGGCTTCGGGATAACTGAGGGTTCTCGTTAAGAAGTATCAGCAAAGTGTTAATCTCTCACCGACAGCGTATGTATTGAAGTCTTCAGGGTAACTCTAATGATCCGGGAAGACGTCTTAGCGAACAGTGAAAGTCTTGCCAACGGGAACACACTTGGAATCATCGGGATAGCACTAAGGGTTCACTAAGAACTCTTAGCGATTGATAAGTGTCTTGCCAACAGTATGTTACATGTTATTCTCTTCGATGTATCTTGTGGTCTATTGGTAAGAAGTCTTACCGATGAACAAATGTCTCACCGACGAAGATTCAAAGGTTGATCATCGGAGTAACTCGGCAGGATCGGTGAGAAGTCTTAGCAAGAGTTACATGTCTTGCCGACAGCGCTTTGTGTTGGAGCCTTCGGGGTAACATATGGAGTTCGGAATGATCTCTCGGTGAAGGTCGTATGTCTTGGCGACTGTTGATAGCTTCAGAGTAGCTTAGAGATCTCAGAGTGAAATCTTAGCGAAGGGCAATGTCTTGGCGATGGATGAACACTTCGAGGTAACCTTTCTGTCTCGGTATGAACTCTCGGTGAAAGATGTGAGTCTTGTCGACTATCATTTGGAGCTCGATATGACTTGTGTCTTCGGTATAACTTTGGTGACTTGCTATGATCTTCTGGCGAATGCGATAGGTCTAGGCGACTGCTTGGTGACTCGGTGTAACTCATGAAGCTCGATAGAACGTCTTAGACATAACAAAGACTCTTGGCGACATCGGTATGAAGGATATGCGACATTGGCGAGACACTATTAGTGTCTCACCGAGATGCCAACACAAAGCGAATTCTGTTGACCGAGTAAGACTTTCCGATGTGGCATCTCGTGGACAAATAGGAGGAGCCGAATGTCAACAGTTGGAAGATAGTCAGTTGCAACGGTTCTGTGAGGAATTTCTACAGACAGAGTTCGACATGGATTTACTCGGTGATTACAGTTGGATTATCGGTTGGTTCGAAGGTTGATTTGACAGATTGTTGTATGATCAATAGATGTGTTATGTACTGTAAAAATTACGTAACTTCGAAGATTCATGTAGAAGAATTTTTCATGGTGAATGATGTTGTATAATGACACGAGGAAAGATAAGTCTAAATTGTATGTAATTTCAATTCTTTGTAATACAAAGTGATTTCTCTTGGTGTGGTGGGTTTTCTGCACATGGGGTTTTCCCATGTATATAAATTGTTCTTATTGTGATTGTCAAAACTCTGTTTTACGTAATCTGTTTCATGGAGTGCATCTTAACTTGACTGTAATTGTAAATTTTAAAGTCTATTTGCATTCTTTCCTGAGGTATTGATGTTAGGAGAATTGTTTTCCGCATCTAATTTTCCTTATAGGGGCTTATAAGCAAATTGGAGACTAACATCTCTCTACCGGTTAGGGATGAATCAAGCAACCCAAGGGACATTTATAGAGAATGGCACAAAATGATTCTCAAACCTAGTTATGGCAACAAGATTATGCCTTGGATTGAGGCAGTTTACAGTGAGTATGAGGTAAAGGTAGCAACAAAGGAGGAAACTATGAGAAGATGTCTATCACAAAGATGGAATAGCCTAACTAATGAGATGAAATAGGTTGAGCCTCATTCCATCCACAATTATGCTGCAACACTAAAAAGGATTGATAGGTATATTCAAATTGGGAGAACACAAGGGTGATCTTGGCTTCCCCTGACTTTCCAGCCGCCCATGCTCATGTGGCCCATGCCAAACTTCAAATTCTACCAGTATGACATTGCTGCAGAAAAACATAGATGGAACAAATTTGACAAATTAGGAGGATTATTTTTGGATCCTAATTCACACACAACAACCACTGATGTTGGACAACTATGAGTTGCAAATTTCATAGCTTTGACCAAGTAGAAGAAAAAACCTTCCCCTATTGGAGGACCAACAAAACGTTAGGTTGGGGGGAGTGATGAGCCTAGTTTTTGGTCCAATTTTGGGTAGAATCTATAGTTTATTTGTTGGCATTGTCATGGACTTTGATGTTAAATGTTGATATTTTCATAATGTTTCCCTCAAACCATAGACATTGGGCTTAATCCTATCTCTACAAGTTTTAATGACATTTTCATATTATGTGGATTATCTATATTGATTTTGCATGTGGTTAATGAATGCTCCTTAAGGTGGTTATAGATGTACAATTATTCTGCGTACTGACATTGCCATGCAGATTCAATTTAAAGATGTTAAGTTGAGGAAGATACCGCTAGTTGGGCATGCACCATAACATCCAACAAAGGGATCACTCAAGGTCAAAGGAGGTTGATGATAGAAGATTCCTCATGCAACCAAATGTAACTTCCTTGTAGTGGATTTTAATGATTGAGCATGTGTGGGTGTTACTGTTGTGCTAAATCTGCAGTTTGACCTACATGTTTGACAAGATTTCATGCATGTGTAACCGCCATCTATCCATTTTCTCTATTTTCCCTAAATGGAGTCCTCCCAGTTGTGGAGTTGACTACCTTGTCTAGCTGATAGTATAAATAAATATTTGATGCTCCTTCCTCAAGAGGTTGCACAATTTGATATTGTACTTGCACTCTCAATTTTTCAGTACTATAGATACATTACTCTTTTACACTCATGATTTACAATTAATAAAATAAAGTTATGAGTTCGAGTATATGATTTCTCATTAGTTTTAGAGGATAATTATCCAAGGGAGGCCACTTGGTGAGTAATTCATCTTATTAGTTTAGTATTACTTGTTTTTAGTGATTAGTTAGAAATTTGGCATCGACTATTCTTGTAGCCACTAGAATTTCATTATGTGACAATTCCTATAGCCAAAGCAGACAATGTAGTGCCCTATTTGTTGCTCAAATTTTCATTATTGTTCTGCATTTTAGTTTGATGTAGTTGTTGATTGATTATT
Source organism: Sequoia sempervirens (assembly GCA_007258455.2). Lineage (NCBI taxonomy): Eukaryota > Viridiplantae > Streptophyta > Pinopsida > Cupressales > Cupressaceae > Sequoia > Sequoia sempervirens. The sequence goes on from VDFB02374307.1 coordinate 14,371, forward strand.
GGAATTTATGGTATTCCCTTCTAAGCAATTTACTTTTAGTATTATGTGTTCCGTAGCTGTAGAATGAAATGGCTACTTTGAGTTCCTAGTGCACATACTGTGCTAACCCATTTCAAGTTCACGTCCCTGGGTTGAAAATTTAAATGCACCTTCATGATGATTGAGATAGCTATTCAAGTTAGATGTCCTATCTTTGAATCATGGTTGTAAGGGCTTAGTTATTAAATCATTATAAGAGACCAATAGGAAACATAAATCTTATGATGATGATACCATTAGAGTTGTAACCATACTAGGTAGAAAATCTGAGTGCAACGTAACTACTTGAAGAGGGAGAGTTACAATACAAGGATCCCCACCCCCAATAAGCCATCAAATGAATATAGCATTGTGGAACAACTAAATAAAAATCCTACCCTAATCTTCATCCTTGAGTTGTTAAAGTTGTCACCAACCCATAAAGAAATCCTAGAAAAAGCTCTTATCAAAACTTTGGTCCCTAATGACCTCAATGCAGATCAATTTCAAGCCATGGTTGGTAGCATCACCTCCACCCATCATTTAGTCTTTTATGAGAAAAACCTTCCACAAAAATCTTTTCACAATCATGCTTGTTATTTAGAAGTTTGTGTCCCCAAATATAAAGTCAAGATAGGGTTGATAGACAACGGTGCATGCCTGAACATCTATACCTTAAAATTAGTCAAACAATTGGGATATTTTGATGATGTCATAGATAAAACCAAGAGCATCACCATTAGAGTTTATGATGACATGGAGCGAAATTAGAAGGAATAATTAGATTTCCAGTTCAAATTAGGCCAACAGTAGTAGAAACATGTCAGTGTTGTCTCTTGAGCTACCATACAACCTTCTTTTTAGATGACCATGGATACACACCTTAAAAGTAGTCCCTTCCAGATTCCATTAGTGCCTAAAATTTCCTTATGAAAATAAGGAAGTTACCATATATGCCAACCCGAGACATTTCCATTACTATGCTAAATTGGAGGAGAAGTACAAAAAAATCCCACAAATACCCAACAAAAATATATCTTTCCACTCCTCATACATTGACCCATCATCCCTAGCTTTTTCCACCACTACACCTTCATCAACCGAGCCACCTAAATCGGATGTCAAGATCCAAGTACTTGACAAGGGTCTCAGGGAATACCACTTCAACCAATCCTTGTGTATTGGAATGCTTCCCTTGACACCTAAAACTTATGGAAGACCAAAAGAGATCAAACATGTTCAATCTATGACAATGAAGGTCAAGCCTACCATTTTCACCAAGTGGGGAGATATGAAAGATGAATAAGTATGTGAAGAAGACCTATCTTCATGGATCTACAAAGAAGAAGGATGAGAACAACCACTACCTCCCTTTCCTATTGATGAAAAGAGTAAAGGATATCATATAGTCAAAAGCATGGGGTTCATTAGACAAGGTGGCCTTGGTCTACATAGACAAGGTAGAAGAGAATCAATTATTATGGAAAAGAATCCAAAGAATCTTGGACTAGGATATGGTTCATCGGATAAGACTACCACAAATATCGAAAACACCTCTTGTGAGGAAGGAGCTACTTCTACCACTATTGATACATTGGATAATTATGAATGTCTAGATGACTACTTGTATATCCAAAACATATTTGAAAACTTCAACGTAAATACCATCACTATCAAGCCTATATCTGATGATGACCATATTGAAATAGATTCCAATGAATACGAATGGGATTCTTGTGACTCTAGTGAGTATAACCTAGATACATTATGGATCCTTGATAAAACTGATATCCTAACCCTAGCTACAACCTTCATAGGCTTTGCTGATACTAATGACAAAATATCCTTTCATTATCCATAGTTGATAGATTGGTACCAACAACATCATACACTGGTTTTGGACACATTCTAGAATGATGAGGCTATCATGGAGTTCATGGGACTTTGAACCAATATATCACAAGGAGATCATAAAGTAGGTTTTTTAATGGAACTAGATCAAGGAGCATATTTTGGATGGGAGATTACATCTTCCAGTCACAAAAATAAACTAAAAATAAAAAAATAAAAAAGAGGATCCCTAAAGAAAACCACAATGTGGCTTTATCAGATCAGGAAAATAGAAAAAAAAAAAACATCTAAGGGTGAAAACCTCTCTTAGGTGCCCAAAGATGGAGGATTCAATCTCCCCACCACAGAATATCAAGAGAAATCAACACTCTTAGTTGAATACTCTAAACCTATCAACGTTGACACATTAGAAATACCAAAAATAACATACCGTGCAACATCACTAGATCCTGATGAAAAGATAAAATTATCAGAATTTATCAATGAGTGCAAAATAAAATTTGAATGGACATATGTAGACATGCCAGGGCTAGATCCTACCTTAGTAGTACATCACTGAACAGTGTTTCCTAGGGCCAAACCTATCAAACAGAAGCTACCAAAATGCACCCATAGATAACACTCTTGGTTAAGGCATAACTTTAGAAACTTTTAGACATGGGATTCATTAGACCCATCAACTATCCAAAGTGGGTATCTAACCTTGTACCAATGTTGAAATCCACTAGGGGCATAAGAATCTACACCAACTTCAAGGACCTCAATAAGGCATGCATGAAATATGACTTCCCTGGGTAGAGAGTCATCTTTCATCTAGGCATAGGGAATCATCTAGGTGGTTCATCATGAATTGGCATACAAGTGTCACCCATTCACCCATTTGTTACACAAGGACATAATAGTCAAATGGGATGGTAGATGTGTCAGGGATTTCCAATAGCTCGAGTTGTTTATTCACTCCACCAATAGTAATGCCTCCAATTCAAGACAATGCAATGATCATGTATGTATCTACAACACCAATAGCTCTAGGGCTCTATTAGTGCAACTGGATGTGATAATAAGAGGAAAGATAAATATATATCATCCAAACACTAGTGGGCTATGAGTTAAACTATATGCACGTAGAAAGAGTGTTCCTATCTATCGTCTTTGCAACATAAAAGCTACGAAACTACATACTAAACAAGAAAGTAAAGCTGATATCAAAGGTGGATCCCTTAAAGTATCTATTAGCAAAGGAAGCTCTAACAAGGAGGATCACTAAGTGGGAAATGATACTTAGTGAGTTTGACATAAAGTACATCAATAAGAAAGCCATAAAGGGATAAATAATAGCAGATCAACTAGCAGACACACCAATGGAAGATCATCAACCTCTAGTATCACAATTCCCAAATGAAAGCATACTTCTAACAGAACAGTCAAGTCGTTGGACCTTGCACTTTGACGGGTCCCACACTCAACATGGCTCAAGAGTTGGTATCCTATTTCTGACACCGCAGGGAGATAGTATATCCAAGGCTTACAGGATTTCCTTTCCATGTACCAAAAAAAATTTTGAATATGAAACACTCATCACTGGATTGAAGATGGTTGTATAATGGAGGAGAATGGAGCTACAAGTCTATGGAGACTCTCAACTAGTAATAAGATAGGTAAATGATGAATATCAAACAAAGGATTACAAGCTAATGCCATATAAAAGAATGGTGGATAGTTTCAAATAGTAATTTGTCATCATCACCTTTGAACAGGTTCCCAAAATCAACAACAAAGTAGTCGACGCTATGGAAACAATAGGCTCACTCCTTGACATTCCACAAAACATTCATAAATATGAATTCCTTGTAGAGAAACTCTCATACTGGCATTCAATATCCTGAAATTAGAAAAAAATTGTGATATTTTTGGTCCTAACTTGCCATGGTACCAAGATATGTGTACCTATATCCAACATGGTATCATACCTCCTAACTTAATGACAAACCAAAATAAAAACTTTGTCCATAGAACTTCTTGATTCACCATCTTAGGAGATACTCTATACAGACAGAGTCTAGACAATACATTACTTCAATGTCTCAATGTGGATGAAGCAAAAACCACTTTACAAGAAGTGCACGAAGGTATTTGTGGGTCTCACTCTAGTGGACCTAATCTAGTATAGAAATTGCTAAGAATAGGGTATTATTGGCCCTCAATAGAACAAGAATCCATCTATTTCTCAAGAATATGTAACTAATGTCAACAACATAGTGACCTTATTCACGCACCAACACAGGAGTTGCGACCTATAACAACACCATGGCCTTTCTCACAATGGGGATTAGACTTGATAGGTAAGATATCTCCCACTTCATCCAATGGGCACAAGTTCATTATCACCGCAACAAAATACTTTACAAATTGGATAGAAGCCATTCCATTAACCTACATCATAGGGAAGCAAATATCCAAGTTCATCTTGAATTATTTGATCTATCACTATGGAATTCCCCAAACTATCATAACGGATAATGAAACCCCATTCAATAACCAAGATCTTTGTGAGCTTTGTTCAAAATTTTCTATCCAACACCAATTCTCGACCCCATACTATCCCTAAGGAAACAGTCAGGCTAAAGCATCCAATAAAACCATTTTGAAAATACTGAAAAAGACTATTAATGATGTTGGTCGTGATTGGAATTTGTAGCTAAATCAATCCTTATGGGCTTACTGAACCAACATTCATACACCTACAAGTGCCACACCTTTTTGCTTGGTCTACGAATCTAAAGTGATCTTACCTATTGAAGTCAAAATCCCCTCACTATGAGTATCCCTTAAAGGCATGGTTAGTAATGAGGAATATCAGGTGTCTAGATTGAATGAGTTGGAACTCTTAGATGAAAGGTGTTTGAGCATGTTAAACCATCTTCAAGTTTATCAAAATTGACTCAAATGAAGCTACGACAAAAAGATCAAGAACAAAAACTTTCAAGTTGGTGACCTACTGCTAAAAGAGAATCAGAAGATCCAATTGAATGAGGATGGGAAGGGGAATTTTGAACCAAACTAGTTAGTTCCTTTCATCATAACAACAAGCTATGGCTCAGGGGCATATCAGTTGGCTACTCCTGAAGGGGAACCTTTAGCCGAACCTCTGAATAGTAGCCATCTCAACAAGTTTTATACTTGAACACATTAGAATATCCCAAAAAAAGGCAAAAAATTCAAAAAAATAAAAAGTAAGAAAAATAATAAAGAGAAATAAAATGTTCTTTTAGTGAAAACCACCTTGTGGTGCTTCTAGAACTGGTATAGTAGTGAAAACTTGGTAAATAGGTGCTACATTTGAATAAGATATGTATCTCTATCTATCAGCACTATCTAAAGTATCCACCCATTCATCCCATAACAAAATATGCAACCAACCATGGCTCGATGACTGATCAAGTGTTGAACCTTGCCACACCATCAAAACATGTCTCCCGTAATAAAATATAATCTTATTATGAACTGGGGAAACTTCCCAAAACTAGTAGTAGATTGGATCCTTGTACATCCCATTTGGATCCTTGTACATCCCATTACTGGAAAAAAAACTATCAAAATAAAAAAAAACCTAGAAAACAAACAAAATCAAAACAAAGTTTAAAACATCAAAATCTCAACAATATTTAGTGCTTTGAGTCAAAAAGTTGAACTACGTTGTCTCTATGTGTATAAATAATGCAAGGCTAATCTTTGATCAAATCTCGAGGCCCTAGGTCAGTCCCCTTAGGTGTTTGTGATGGTCTTTAAACTTGATTAAAAATCCAAAAAAATTTGAAAATTTAGAAAAGGTTAAAAACATACTCCTATCAAACACGAGAACTACGAGCCTTTGTGTGTATAATGTAGGCAAGGCCATCACTGATGAGCCCTTGAGGCCCTAGGTTGGTCCATCAAAAAAACTAAAAACATTCAAATATCTCATCAAAATCCAAAACATTCTTGAAATATAGAAAACTTCAAAAATAGTGTCAGTAAAAATGGTTGAACTACGAGCCTTTGTGTTCATCACATGGGAAAGGCCATCTTTAATGAGCCCCTAAGGCACTAAATCAATCCCTTTAGGTTCCCCTATTTGTTTCTAAATTTTTCAAAAACAACAAAAAAAACATCAAATAAATTAGAAAATCACAAAATGTCCTATCTCCATTGTCACCTATCCACAATAAACCATCCATTCATAATAAACACTCATCACCCTCACCCTTTGACAAAGCAATCGACAAGCGAAACAAACATCAAAGTCAAAAATTCCAAAGTAAAGATCGAAATGACTGGATCACTATCAAGTTAAGACAATTCCTAAGTATAGACTACCCTTCCTATTTGAAAATCATTATCAACAATCCTAAACATGAATCTTAACGGATACAATGTTCCTACAATAGACATCATCAATTGATTTTATCATGAAACATCAAACAAACTATGGCAAGTGATACTGCAACATTGATTATCATTTTATGATCTTATATTTTTAATTTATCTTAATATCACATTCCCAAGATCTCTCAAGGATGTCAATTAAGGATTTAGAGAGGAAGGAATGGAGATATTGATTGTCGATTTCTATTTTGTTTTGTTTGTTAGATGTTTTTGTGATGCTACCATAGTGAATACTTGCTTTTTCCTATGTGTGGAAGTTGCTTTGAGGAAATTCGTGTAGCAGTTAAATGTTAGGTACTCCATGCCTCTCTATGTAATTGATTTGAAATTTTTTGACACAACTCAACCATACACTCTAACAGGGTTTTCGTATGTTTAGTATGAGCAAGAATATTCTTTGTTTGCAGAGTCATAGTCCACTCAATAGATGCAAATCCACCTTGGTTATTAATACCCTAGTGATAAGCTTTGAGCTTTGTAATTGTAACTCTTTGGAGTTTACAAGGTTGATTATTGCCTATTTATCTCAAGCAAGTTGAAGAGAGTTTGTATTAGTTTTTATTGTAGGTTGTGAAGAAGATTTGTTGAAGGCAAAAGCATCTAAAGCAAGGATTGGAATTATTGTAATCTTATTATGAGATTTAAATAATACATTGATTCTTGGTGGAGTTCTTCGAAAGGGAGTTTCTCCGCGGTATATGTTGTAACTTCTTTCTTTTAGTCTTATTCTTCACACAATCTTACATCTACTTCTACAAATGGTAAAATGAATTAATAAAGAAATTGTAACAAAGAACACCCAATTAGATCTGATTATAATAGTTTTACAAGTTTTAAAAGCTACATAATTACCTCCATTTTCAACAATTTCATATGGAGGAATTAGCTTCAACCTAGTTGGTCCCTTTAGCATATGATTGGGCAACCAATTTTCCCTATAATTACTCGTCTCTAGAATATTCTTGTCATAATCCATTGAAGTCAATTATTTTGCTTTCTTAGGGATTCAGGTTTAAAATATTTCTAACTAAATCTATATTCAATGTGCATAATATCTCACCACCCTTTGTCTTCATCTTTTTGGACTTCAAGTTGTATTGCTTGCAAATTGTGTATATCAAGTAGGTGCTGACAAATACATTTGGAACAACCAACTTCCTCAAGTCTAGGTGTCATATATTTGAGATAGGATTAGGTGCTTTGGCATGATTATAAGTAGAACGGAAACAAGTCCTAGCTAGTTATAGGGACAATAACATCTCTAACTAGTTCAACCCTATCATGAAGTCTATCATATAATATGTCTATACCCTAGGTGTGCCTAGATCTTCTTACAAAACTAGGTAATTGACCAATTAGGTCTTAGTCCGACCTCTCTTGAATTTACTAGTGTGAGATGAAACACGACTCATTTTAATAGTGTAGGGACTTCAAGGGGACAATATATTTTGAACAAGTGATGACTGAGAACTTATTTAAATCCAACAAGCTTTTACTAGACTATAATTAGTACAATCAAACAAAAACTAGCTTGTTAAATAGAAAGAAATTTAGAAACTTAAAAAAAACTCATTACTTTCTATCGTTGAATGCATATAATCTTCCACATGAAACAAAGTCTCAATTGATGTCACCAACGTTTTTTCTTAACCGCACCCTTGGTCTCTTAGAAACTAATTTCAAATAATTCAAGAACCAAGACTAGAAATGCTCTTTCTTTTTGACCTTTACATTAAATGCATCTACAAGAATAGTAAAGGGACTGTGCATTTGTTGGTCTTCTAATTAAAATTTTCCATGTGTATTCCATAATGGCATCTTGGGCTGAGTCTTTAAGGCTATCGCGTCCACAAGAAAAACAAGAATCGAAGGTCTCCATTTCAGCACAAGAGTATGTAGGCTAAGCGACACGTGCCAATATTCTTCTACTTCGTTGCTTCAAAATAATGCTCAAACACCCAATGTGATGCATTGATCATCTTCCATGAGCAGTCCAACATGTAAAAGCTCATATGATTGAATATAATTCATCGTGTGGATGGAAATGGGCCCATCTTTATAATTATGATGCAAATAACAACGACCATGCAATGAAAGTTTGCCAACTGGCATCGTAGGACAAGATGTCTGGCCTCCACCTAGTGATGTACTTATAAGAGGAATCATTTTCTAACTAGGGAAAGGACCAGTGGTTGGCACCCCTAACTTGGCGGCTTCTAATTATCCTGCATGGAAATTTCAAATCCTCCCAATTTTTACATGAAGCTTACGCCTTGAAGCCCACGCTTGCTTATAGCTAAAGGTTTCGAGGGCCATCATCAAATATGATGCCACATTAGCATGCTTTTGTCAAAGGTGTCCAAAAGGCCCAAAAAAAAAAGTAGAGACCAATGCTTGTGAATTCGGCATGTTTTATTGAGCGATGATGTGGAATCACATAATTGGTTGCTTTTTAGATCAAAGGAATACATTTTGTTTAATTATGGTAGTTATCATCAACACTAACAACTTTAAAGTCACAACTATTGGTCGAATATTGATAAAAATATTGGGCATTATATAAACAACTACTATCACAATTATTGAAACATGCTCAGTACTTGGGTCCTCTCCCTAATTACAGTATATGCTAGTGACACAAGAGACAATGCTCTAAAGTGGCTCATCTACACAACTCATCAACCTTTACACATGTTAAATAAGCCCATGCTCATATATTCAATAAAATACACATGTTATAAATAAGCCCATGCTCGTAGATTAAATAAAAGGCATACAAAGTAAAACATGATATGCTTGGCTTTGCACATTAATAAATGTGGAAAGTTAAATGGGAGTCACATTAATCAATCAATTAAAAGCCAAGGAATTGCATAAAACGAGAAAAACGTGCTACAACAGGTAATCATTAGGCAGGGCCGATAAATCAACGAGACTTAGGGATAAATCACACAACTTAAAAAACGCTTATTGACTTGACAAGTAACCTTCAAAAAATAAAGTTGGTGCAAAAAATCCATGAAGCATGTGAAATAATAAGGGTTTTAGACATAGAACAAGAATAAATCTTAATAGAGAACAAATTCTAAAATCTCAAATAATTAAATCAATACAAAGATTGAACACTTCTAACATTTCTAACATCTTTAATATGATGTTTACTACATGAATGGTGGACATGACTATACTTAGTAACAATTATATCTACGCTTGCTACCTAGAGTTGTCACTAGGATAAATAAGAAGTAGTTGCTTATAAAAACTCTTCTCAAGTTGATAGCTACATCCTTGCATATGCACCTAAAGATGATAGCACTATTATATCCCTACAAGTGAATCTATTTAATATTTCATACACAAGTGTAAGGTGAAGGTAGATGTGACATGACTCTCTAACAATCTCAACAATTTGCACTCACTTAGATTAATCCCTAAGATATCATTGAATCATGAAAGCATGTAGAACCTTAATCTACTTCTAAACTATTGAGGATAGAGGAGTGCTTATATCAAATATGTTTGGCCTCTAACTGGTTTGAGTGGTTCTTGCTCCATTAAACACTAGAGTCACAACTAGATAAGAGGATTGGGACATGCTTGCAAAATAGTAATGGTAATTGAAGCTTTCACAGGCATACAAACTTGTGAAATAAGGAAACCTATAAATGATCATTCTTAGTTATCCCTAATAGATAAACAATATCCCACATGCAACAAAAGAAGACCATCACAAAAGAGTTTGTAATGCTTTAGAATTTCTATCATACATTAATCAAATATTTTTACAATTAATGCTAAAATTTGTAATGAGTAAGAGGTAGAAACTAGGTTTAAAGCCTCTCTAAGATATTGCAACCTATCATGGAGACACAAATTTATAGGAAAAAACCTTATTAGACTACCCCTTCCATTAATTTATAACATATCTCCTAATTTACAAAGATAGAAATTTATCATTTGATGCCCTAGACTACCTTGAGACACATATAACCAAGAAATTGATCCAACAACCAACCTCTATTACATCTTTGTGATATGCATTTATAACATTTAGTTACAACACATTTTGGTTACTTGGGAGGGATTTCAAAGGATTCTTATACAATTCAATCCAATCAATGCATCAACATGGTAGCTTGTAATTAAATTATCCTTAGATTCATCTTTAGATGACTTAAGATAACAAAATTTCATTCCCCTATCTAGATGAGTCGCTTGGCACCCTACAGACAAACTAGTAGTGACTAGGTTTCAACTATATCATTCATCTCAATCATCTTCTCATTATATTTAAATTTTCCTATGTATCTCCACCCTTGGGATGCATATTGGAAATTTGATCAAATGAATAATATGTTTATGCAACTCCAAGTGGTCAAATTTGATTAGTAATGACATATGGGGAATATAAACAAGAGGGTGATGCATTACAAACGATTATTGAAATCAAATGCAAAAGTGGAGGTTAGGTGTGGACATGACTATAGGAATTTGGAAAGTTCATAAATGCTAATTTTAAAGGAATTATTAGATTGGTAATTAGTGATGGGAAACATGGGCCAAGACAACCAAGAAACACCAAACTTAGGAAAAAAATTGTAATTGTGGCATTGGGTCCCAACAAGGTGTTTGAAGGATCTAGTTTATAAACATTCTAATTTAATTAGCTACCCCATATCTCTCTAGGTTGACTAAACCACAAAGAAAGGGGCCTCTGAAAATGAAGAGGAGGAAGAAAATGGTTAATAAATGGATGGATTTTTTTTGTAAAATTACAAATAATTAGGAGGATTACACCAAGTTTTATGATGCCTTTACCAAAAAAATCAAGTTAAGTGTATATGAAGATAATCAAAATATTGCAAATATCATCACAAAAGAGTTTCACAATAGAAACGAAGCTTATAAAGGGGATAATTTCATTAATGACTGTCATGTTGTAATAGTTTGAAATTGCTCTACGAACCTTTAGGTTCAATCTAGAGGATTCCAACATGTTTGGTAACAAGATTCACAAGACACTTAAGTTGGGTGTTAGGATTGATAATGTTGAGGGGCCTGCACCAACTAATGTTGGCTTTCAGTTGTTTATATGTTAGTTTGTCCTTGATGCCAAAACTATTTTATGGCATTCATGACATCATTAGTTCTATTCTTTGCATTCTTAGATTGACTAATATGCAGTTGCATTGGTTGGTGTTATGATATGCAGTTGGTATTATGATATGCTTGGTGCATGTTGACAGGATACATTTTCAACTTGTTTTGATACATGATGATTACGGTTGGTTCATATGGTGATTCACATGGTTCATAGCATGCACTTTCAAGTTTCAGTTTTTACATGTTGGTACTAATGTTTGACATATGTTCATTATTTCAGGGCATGCTTACATATAAGGACAGATTCATTTTGAGGTATGCACTTGTTTAAACATTCGTGCATTTTGTTTTCACTTGGGTTGACAGTTCAAATGTGATATGAGTGGCACTTCTTATGTTTGCACAAAACATACAAGTTTTCAAGAAAATGCAGATTACAAGTTCAAGTCACTTGTATATATTCTCTTCATTGATTATTTTGCTAAAGGGGTCTTCAAGACATTTATTCATGGTGTCATAAAGCATAGAAATTCATATGACTTTGGACAACTTGTATTTCATTGTATTACATTGGTTTATATTTTGTTTTAAGGATCTCATAGTTGATGTGGCCTATGTTAAGGATATTGAAATATCTACCATTTACACCATAAGTGATGTCGAGCACTTAAGAGACATGGGACTTTTATTAAGCAAAGCAAAATGAGCCCTTGTCAGGCATACTAAAACATGAGGTAAACCAAGGTAGTCGGGCATATTAAAGTTTAAATTTCTTTTTAAAAAGCTTTGGTAAAGGAATTTTTGTTTCGGTGCTTAGTTTTGATCACATTAAACATGTGATATTGAACTTTTATCATTACAGTTGGTAGCTATATTTGACTTAGTTGTTATTATTGTGTCAATGCTTTCAGCGTTCAGCAGAATTATTATTTGGTAGTATTGATTGCAAAGGTTGAGGATTTCAAATGATTATCTTTTGTGTAAATTCTTTAAAAGACTTGAAAGGAAGGAAAAACTAGGGTAAAAGACTTTGAGTGGAACCCTAGCCGCCATGGACATTTTGTTTGTCTACAAAATATGTAACTTGTTAGTATTTTGATTAAGAGAATGAGTGTCAACTATGGAAGTTGGATGATTGTTGAATGTGGAAGTTGGAAAGAGAAGCGACAGAGATTGTAGATAGAGGCCTTCAGCTGGGTAGTTATGAATCAGTTCTTCTGGTATTTGTTTGTTTATCTTCCTCCATAATCAAGTATGACTTTTGTTAGTTGAAGAAAGTGAGAAAAGGTAGTTAATGTTTCTTAAGGCTCGAATTATAACTAAAATTTTTGTTTTATTTCTGTTAAATGATCTGCATTTGAGATTAAGAAGAGTTTACTGGGGTAATGAAGTGATTTCGTTATTCTTGTAATCTCTAATTAAAAATTTGTTTGAAAATCAGGAAAGGAAAAGAAGACCTACGGGTTGTAATTGAAATGTTTATCTTTAAAGGGTTTGATTAAAAGATTGTTCTAGGGTTGTTCTTTTGAAACCCTAACTTGAGATAGTTCTTATAGTTACAAAAACTGTATGCAAAAAAATTGTATCTATTTAAGAAGGGCTTTTGGTATTTCTCGTGGATTGGGAAGAGAAGAAAAAGATTTTTCATGAGTACTCCTTAAGTGATATAGAAAGTTGTTCTATATTGAAAATATGCTTATTATTTGAGAAGATGTTGACACACAACATTCTTCAATGTGCTTAATGAGGATATTCATAGTCTTCTATTATAATTCTAGGGTTGCAAAAATTACACTTCTAGGGTTTTGATAGAATGCTAGAATTTGTTGCTTTGTAAAGGGGTTGGTGCTCTAAATTAGTGAGGCGTTTGTACTCCTAGAGTTGGTGCTCTAAATCAATGAGGGGTTGGTGCTCCTTGGAGTGGGTGCTCCTAAACTTTGTAGAGTTGGCGCTCTATCTGAATAAAGTGATATATTTTTTGAGTGGTTTTTATTCCCCAAGAGGGTTTTCCACTCAAGACATATAATGTGTTATGTGATGAGTCTTTTTGTGATTGTTTTTCATGTCTATATTATTTTCATAAGTTATCAAATGCATTAATGTCTATTATCTGTTCTTATTTTTGCAATGTTAATGTGATCTACTATTACAATGTTATAAGTACTTTCATAGTCATATGTTGCAAACTGGTTTAAAAGTTCTGTTTAACCAAATAGGTTTTGCATGTTGTGATGAAAAGGGTTTAGTCTATCACATCACATGTTCATTCATGGATTCATAGTTCAAGATTGTTATGTTTCAATATGTCATAATGTGCTAAAACTTTTTGTTGTCTCAATACTTATCATATGTCATTCAGCTGCATTATAATCTGGTGATCTTAAAGTGATTCATTGATGTTGGTTTTCATGTACACAGTCTTATGAGTTGTACCTATTTTGTCATCATGCTCTGATTGTTAAACAATGTCAGTCACATCTTTTGCAAGTGTAAGAAATCTCACACAAGTTTTCTTTCAAAGTAATTACTTTGCTCTATCAAAAGGACATTTGAACTAAAAGTTTTGGTTGAAATTTAAAAGGTTTAATTTTCTTGGTCTATCTATTAGACACTGATTCACCCCACCCCCCCCCCTTAGTGTTTTTCCATACTCCAACAACTAATGTGGATGGCATGCCTCCACTTGAGGATAATGATTCAAAGGGATTTAGAATTGATGAAATAGAATAATTTAGTCCATTGAAACTCATTTTGAGCAATATGCATTTTTCATTACCTTACACTTTCTTATATTTTTTAACACAAATATATTTATAAATGCTATAGAGTCATAGGTGTGGAAAATTTTGAGCTTCACCTAAAGAGACTACTTATTTTCTAATGACACTATCATCTGCCTCACCAAAATAGAAAAGTTTCTTAGTATTTTATTTTCTTCCAACTCTTGAGCAAAGAGTTAAGATTAGAGACCCTTTTGAAAGTGGAATATACAATCAATTGAAGTAAGAAATTGTGGAGATGAGCTTTCATGAAAAAATTACTTGAAAATTAATTATATATATATATATATATATATAAATACCAAAAAACTTGTAAGTACCACTTGTATTTTTATTGAAAATAACTTATTCCTTTATGTATTGTTTTTTAAAATATTACAATTAAATTTGAAACACTAGCAGAATAATGGTAAGAGAAAAATAAAAAATCCTTCCATGGAAATGTGTCCATCTTTTTAATACATGTGGTGAGATAAAAAGGCAATTGCATGCATGATCTATGAGAATTTGGATGACAAGATGTGTCAAATAAGTGACAATAGATATGTTACTATTTTTGAAGCTCTAAATTCAATGTTTGCTTAATAATTATTTCTAAAATGTTGAAACAATTTTATATAATGTGACACTCATAATGAAACCAAAAATACACTTTAAATATTCAAAGTTTTATAGATTTGGGTAATATTAGTTATTGGGAAGTCTTCATCCTATTATATTTTATTTCTATAGGGTCTTATTCTTAAACATCATAATAAATGATACAATTTGACATTAAAATATGCTTGTTTATTTTTACTATTATAGATAGTTATATGTGGTTTTGAAGTCAATCTATTCTTTCAAGATTTATCATTGTAGGATTGTTTTTATTGCCACTTCACATTTATTCTATGAATTTCAAATGCATCCCTTGAAGGGGTTCTATTTATCAACCCAATAGAACCTAGGAAGACAAGTACAATACATCAAATTCTATTGACTCACTTGATATATGCAGTTGAATCCATATACGACCACTCACTTGGAAAGATTCTTCTAACTCTTGTCATATAAAGAACTCAACCAAATAGAAGCCTTGGTATGAAGAAAACTTTTACTAATGCTCCTTAGCTACTTGTTTAATTAAAGATTGCTAGCAAACTAAACCTTTTTAAACTAATTGAAGTTTTATATTAGGTTTATGATTTAAATGCACACATTTATGAAATTGTTTATCCTTTTCCCAAGAGCATTATTGGCATTTGCTAACATTCTCATATGCTCTAATATTAAACTTGAATGTTGTAATGATGAAACTTATATATTAATGTCATT
>VDFB02374308.1:0-16110 GCA_007258455.2 Sequoia sempervirens
AGAGGGGCAAAATGTAGACATCCAAATTTGGACATTTAATTTATCCAAATTTATCACTTTTCATCTAAAACATCCTCTTATCTGAGTTAATTAAGTAATATTACTATTATTTAATTAATATCTTTGAATACCTTAACCAAATCCTAAGATTATTTAATTAATTAAATATACTTATCATAATCGGCTTTTTATCAAATGAAATTAAATAAAATATTACATTTATTTAATTCCTCATCATTTTCATCTAATCCTAATCCATCTTCTAATCTCTTCATTAAGAATGTGCACATGTCTAATCCTTAATTAGGATGTGTCACATCCTCCAACTTTTGCAAGTTGGCTTCTAATTCTCATTAACCCTAATTATCCTCTAATTAGTAATTATTTAAAACCTAATTAGTACCTTTGGTCAGGAATTTTTAATTCCTTTTTATTCTTTCCACAAAACCCTCTCTTCCCCATGTGAATTTTTAATTCACATTTTATTCCTCGTAGAATCCCCTTTTCCAATGCATCTTTTAGAATCTTTGAATTGTCACATCAAGTCACATGTGACAAATTCCCACCTTTTGGGAACCTTGTCTTATCCACTATATTCTTCCAATCATTATGAATTTAAAATTCATTTTTATTCACCAAGATTCTTCCCATCTCACAATGTGCTTGGAAGGGGTTTGTCCTTCCTCCACCTCATGTACCTTTTTGACAACTCACCTCCATCTCATATCCCCTTGGCCACTTCACCCTCCACATGTCAAGATGTGAGGGCTTGTGGGTTCTCAACCCACCATAGCCCTTCATCTTGACCTTGTTGGATCAATCTTGACCTTGTTGGATCAATCTTGACCATTGAATTCTCTAGAGAATTCAAATTCTCCTATAAATACCCCCTCCTCAAGGGCATTTTGGACACTTTGAATTTTCATAACTACATGCTGCCATTTTGTGCACTCATCTAGTCTTCAATTACATTCACTTGCATTTACATCCAAGCACATAGTAAAATCCTCCCTTTTAGCCACATCAAGAGCCATCAAGGAGCACACATATCATTCCAATCAAAGGCCAATCAAAGAGACATCAACAACAAGGAAGGTAAAACCATTCGTGTCTTGTGTTATTTATTTTCCTTCTTGTTTTGTCACTCTCTTTTGGCTAATCTTGAGGTGTCCTTGGTCCTTTTATCATTCGTATTTTGAGTTATTTTATGCACTAGAATAGGATAAATTCCAAGGTATACATTACCTAATTGGGTTAATTCACTCCTTCCCACACTAAAATTTCATCTTGTTTAGTTAAATAATATAAATTATTTAATCTAAGCCCTAACTCCTCTTTTTTAATTAACTAACTTTAAACTAGTTAATTAAATATCATATTGCATTCCCCTTTTCATTAAAATTAATAAATTAATGAATATCACTTTATTCTCCATCTTGCACATTTAAATTTAGTTTTAATTAACTAAATTGCTAATTTCCCTCCATCCACTTGCATAGGGAATACTCCAAAGGAATATTATCCTATTTGGCTCCAAAATTGGAATGATTTCTTTTAAACAAACTTTGCAACAAACTTTAAAAGTTGTTGCAAAGTGTGTTTGTTTGAATCATTCTCAACCCTTGATCTTTTCTTCATCCATGTGAACATTGATTCTCATCTATTGATGAGAATCTTTGGTCCATGTGCTAACCCTTCATTCAATATTGACCATTGATTTAGCAAATCTATCTCAACCATTGATTCTTCATTTTCTTTCCTATAAATACATCACTATTTGGAGAGAAATGGATCCATATTTTTAATAGAAAACTTATGTTGTTGAAACTCACACTCATTTGCATCCATGTTTCATGTTTAATAACATTTTAGATTAATTTCATGCATAGTTAGCTTAAGCATCCATTAATGGCTTCCATGGTAACTTAGTTTACATCCATTTAGCATATTTTCATGGTAAGAGTATGTGCTATTGTTTTATACAGGTGTGGTTGGCCCTTTGTCCTTGATGTCAAAGGGGGAGATTGTGCAAATGTGTTGCCATCAATGCAAAAGGGGTAGATTTTTGGAAATTGTTGTCATTGACGTAAACACTTGTGATTGTTGCTTGGAATTGGTTGTCATTGTTGATAACATTCAGGTTGGGCTAACATTGATGTATGGTAGTCTTCTTGAAGTTCATGGTTGGATGTCATGCCTTGTCTGATGTTAATCAAAGAAGTATTGAGTATAGTTGTTGTTAGCATAGTTGGTTTCATAATGGTACATTAAGATGAGGGTTAGAAGCATTAATATGAGGATTAAAAGTATTGCTAATGGTAGAGAGATGTTGCTGATGGCCTACAATATGTTATATTCTCTCAATTGTTCCTAATGAAAGCATGTGTTGCTGACAGAAAGTTCTGGCCTACACAAGTTGTTGAAAGGTTATGTTCTTGGAAGGTGTGTTGAAGATTATTTGGGAGAATGCTCTGCATTCCTCTGCTATTGAAGATATTTTCTTGTGATTTGGGATTCAAAGTCTATGTTTTGTGGATGTTTCACTCCTATCTTTCTAGGTCATCTATGTTGCTCAAGAGGTTTCTATAAATTGCAGAAGGTTGTCTATGTTGTTGGTTGTTTGATTGGTTCAAAAAATTCTTTTCATTTCTCTGCATGGATGTATTTTCTCCTACGACTAGGTGAATGTGTTCTCAATGTTTGTTCAATGTCTCAATTCTAATTTCATGTGTTAAAATGGTCTGTAAGTTGATATGTTAATGTAATATCTCATGCTTATGCATTTTGTGTTTTTTGAATGAAGTATTTTGTTCTTGTTTGATCTATGGTGGCTATTGATAGCATGATAGTATGGAAGAAGCATCCAAAAGTGTTGTTGGATGTTCATGGAACATCCCCATGTGATCTACATGTTAATGTTTGATGTCTTTGGTGCTGAATGTTGTGTTGAGTTGGCTTTCTAGGTAATTTGTGGATATCCAGCCAATAGGGCTTGTTCTTTTGCTTGTGCCATGTGCTTGGAGGTTTGCGATAGCATATGGAGATGTGTAATGTTGAATTTGGGTCTTGACCTATCTTTTTTGGGACCATGCATTGTGTTAATTCAATTGGAAGTTTGTTTTTGGACTGACTAGTTATGTGCTTCACATTTCTTTTACACATTTCCTTATTGTTGACTTGGGTTGATGTGCACCAAAGTGTGAAGTGATTTGGATCACATTGGAACATGTCATACAATTTTTTTTGGTCCTCTCTATCCTCAGGATAGGACTGCAATAGGTTGTTGTTTTTGACTTGGTGCAATCATTGTTTATATTCTTTCCTGGCTGACCTAATTGAAGTTTTTTTTGAAGTATTACGGTGGATATAAATGCAAGATCATTTCAGTTGCAAATGTATGGAGGATTGAACACAAAAAAATAATTTTGAGCATGAATTTAATTAAATATCCAATAGAGATAGTGCTAAAGTGTAAAGAAGAAAGATTAGATGTGCCTTAATGCCTCAGTCAATAGAGTGAATTGTTGACAAATATTGTAATTTTATATAAAATTTTGTATCCTGCTTTGAGATAGTGAATCTCATTAGGTCCTTATATCTATCCCCTAGAGTTGTGTGTGTTCCAGTCCAGTAAGTCACTTGTATCTTTCTCTAAGGTAGTGCGCCTTAGTTTGCAAGTCCTTTTTGGAAATGAGCCTTTATATTGTGAGTTAAATCTCACCGTAGTTTTTCCCTCATTGGGTTTTCCATGTAAATTTGGTGTCATCTTGTGGATGTTTGTTTTTTCCTTTTCATTACTGTTGTTTTGAGTAAGGAAAAAATTGCTATATCTTTCATTGCTGAAGATTACTGAAATTGATGAAGGTTTAAACTGTAATATCTTTCTTTGTTGCTAATCTATTTAAGGGTTTATATTTTCTTAAGATGTATTGTGCTAAATAATTCAATTTATAGAGGGGTTTAAGTTTTTTTAGATATTGATTTAGCCCCCCTCTCAATATCCAATGTGTTCAACAATACCTTCATCCTCAACTTCTTCCTCTTCTTCCTCTTCTTCCTCATCCATCTTCTTTCTCTTTTCCTTTTGGTTAGGACTAACATACCTAGTTCTTGTGGTCTTCTTCTATGGAGGAGTTTTTGATGCAACTCTTCTCCTTGCAACAATTGTTTGTGTAGTTTTGGAGAGTTGCAAAGTATATGTAGTAACAAAATTGGATCTACCAAACCTTCTTGGTTCTGTGCTAGTTTTCAGGGGAACATAATTGGCTTCAAAACTCTCTATAGGGGCATCAGATGTAGACTTTGGAGGAAGAACCCATTTCTTGTGAAGCTCATCTCTATGTTTTTCCAAGTGCTCCTCTACATTCTTCTTGTGCATCTTGTCCATTATTTCTTTATATGTGCCAAATCTCTCAACAATTGTATCTTTTGGCTTCTTCAACAGGATATCCACATATCCTTTACATATTCAGGTGCAACAAGGTAACTTAGGAATCCATGAAGTTCTAGGTTCTACAACTTCCATGTAGCAATGATCCTTTCCCACCATGAATGTTACCTCATTCTCATATTTCAGAACCAAATCAGATGGAATTCTTTCTCTACTTTACATCTATGTTTGTAGATTCTTAAAGAATCCTTAGTAGAAGGTAGTGTATGCTTTCTTATTTTGAAAAACTCTTATGTGATTTTTGATCTGATTAGCTACTAGAAAAAACTTATCCCATATCTTACCTTTAAATATAGTTAATTCATTCAAGAAATAGAATGTAAGGAAAATGATTAATGAACCAAACTTGAAATTGTATCTAGTTTACTTTGCACGCTTCAAATTTTCCATCAACTACTCTCTTAATAGCTCACATAAGTCAAAGTTAGCACCTTCCTTCACCATCTAATAGGTAGTATGAACTACGGTGGCAGTGGTAGAACCTTCTCTATTTGTGAATTAGATTTTGTAAGAAAACCCCATAGAGGCATAATGGACTTCAGGATCATGGATATCTTTCACCGTTAGGGTTCTTTTATCAAAATTTTCTCTGGTAAGCTAAGTAACCCTTTCATTCCTGATAGAATTCATCACTAGGACTAGTTCGACAACAAAAAGACCAGTAACTTCCGTAATTGCATATTTTGTTATCATGTAGGGCTTATCTAAGCAATTTAATTCTTCATGAATGAAACTTAGAATAATCCTTACCCATTCTTTGTAGTCACAAAAATATAGAAAATCTTTCCAAATATCTAATCCTTTTGCTACCACATTTGCATATACAGGCTTGTATACACCATTACCATCCAGGAGTTCATGCAAGAACACTTCAAATGATGACATGTGATCAATTGCATTGAGTGGGGTATGGATGTTGATTCTTACATTTTTGGAGTACACCACATCCATAAGAACCTTAAAAAATGCACCATATTTATCAACCTGCATCGCCTTGAAAGGAAATTTCTTATACTTTGGCTTAGGTTTCTCCACAACATCTACCAACTATGATGTCACCATTGACAGTCCTTTTGAAATTTTCAAAAACTGTTGTTAGGGTTTTACATAGATAGCTTGAAAACCTAATCACTCTTCTCCACTTCCAAATAAAAATGATTTTAATTGTAAATGAGATTTTAAAAAAAAATAAAACATAAAAAACCTTTCATTTTGTTGGTATATGGAGCCTAATCAGACTTGGAGGTTAAATTTTCCCCACTTTTATTGGCATGGTTTCCCCAAATTATTTAGGGGGGTCAGGGGTAAGCGCCCTTGTTCCGGGCTTTGGGGCAACACCCCCAAGATGGGGTCAAGGGGCATCACGCCTTGCAAGGTCTAGGGGAGAGCCCTTGGCACACTGTTGCATATAGGGTAGGGTCGAGGGGAGTGTCTTGCAGGGGCTCGGGGACACACCCTTGAAGTTTCCAAATATAGAAAGTTTTTCAAAAGTGAGATCTGTTTGAAAACTTTCCATTTGAAATTTTCGTTTTGGAAGAATTTTCGGGATCTTTTTTGAAAGCCAGCAACGGATCCCATTTGAAGAACGGGATCCCATTTTGAGGATCGGATCCCGTTTTTGAAAGCGGGATCGCTTTAAAACGGAATCGGATTTATTAAAGCGAGATCCCGTTTTTAAGTCGAATTAAAGTTTTGCCTAAGGCAAAATTTTCACGCGTTCGATGGACTCATCTTCTTGCACTTACCCCAAAATGCATAAGCATGGTATCATCCTTCTTCACATTCTCTTGACCTTGCTTCTCTTTCCAAACTTTTACATTTTCCTTCTTATACTGATTTAGGGTTTCTTCCTTCTTCTGGTTCCGAACAGGTGGTTTGACAAAACCACTTCTATATTTTTTTGCTTTATGTCCAACCTTATTGCAATTGTAGCAAATAATGTTATGGTCTAGAACAAAGTTATTTCTCCTAACTTTAGTGATGCATTTTATAGCCTTATGACCAAAATTATTGCATGCATAACAATATCCATGAAAGTAAATAACATCATATCTTTGAGGTACAAATGGTATTCTACCCATGTAGTCATTTCTTATTGCATTAGGTCTACAATTGACAACCTTATGCCAAAATTTATTGCAAGAATAACAATAACCTTGAAAAGATTTAGTGAACCTGGTAGGGGCATGTTGACTAGCAGGTGGAGGACCTCTGAATCTTCTTTATCTGCAAACTAGGATAAATCCACCTTCTTTCTTCTTGCTATTTTGATTTGATTTTGTATTTTTGGAGGGTGTCTTCTTAGATTCTTTAATGCAATCTTTTTCTTACTTTATTTTAGACTTTCCTTCTGCCCTAAAATTCTCATATAGGTCTACAGATGGACTAGTTATTAGAATTTTACCTTTCTCAAAGCCAAGACCAGATTTATCTTTTGAAGGTTTTTGAGAGCTGATTATTTCACCAAGAACGTCAGAAACTCCCTTTAGCTTTAGACCCTTATCAATTTATTCTTTTTCTTTATCCAATTCTTTCCTCATGGAGACAATATCTTCTTCAAGCTTAGAGCATTCAAAAAATTTATCATTGAGCTTGGCATTCATGAAATCTATAGTTATTTTACCTTCTTCAACTTGAAATTTCAACTTGACAATTGTTTTTTATGATTTTTCAAGTCCAAGTACTAAAGTTATTCATTATTTTCTCTTTCTTCATCTAGATCATTTAGAGCAGAAATGAGTTCTCCTTCATAATCTACTGGACTATCTTTTTTATTAAATTCAAATTCAAATTCATCCTCCTCTTTATGGACTATGTCCTCTTTTTCTTGAGAGAACTTCTTCTTGGGCATTATATCATTCCCCATGTGTTCCAAAGACAAGATCTACCTCAGTTGTTAGGCTATGTCAAGGAACCTTGATCTGATACTAATGATTGAACACACCAAAATACTGAGAGGGGGGATTGAATCAATATACTTTAAATTTCAATCCCAATCAATAGTTTTTTATGCTAAGCTATACCAATTAAGCATTCATATACTTATTCAAAACAAGAAAGAATGAAAGCATCCACACAAGAACACAATTGACACTAGATTTATGAGGAAAACCCCATAGGGGAAAAACCACAATAAGAAATGTTGCTAGGAGCTACTATCCTAATCTAGCCTCAAAAGTAAATAATAATTACAACTTTGATTTAGGGCTACAACCCAAGGAAACTACAACTCTCTATTTATACAACTTTATTTTAGGGAAACAACCTAAGGAAACTACTACTCCTTGATTGAAAACAATTGAAATATGACTGACTTTATGGCTTCAACCCACTGATAGTCATCAATTATGCACATTAGATCTGAGGCAGATCTTATCACACTCTACTCATGTACAACCCAATTTCACACAAATCCATACATCTCTTATCATCTTTTATCTTCTATATATATCATCCACACACTTGCAAATACAAATTAATTTGGCCATAAACAAGAAATTATGAAACTTGTAGCAAGTTGGCCTACATATCCATTGGTAGTATAAAAAAATAATAAATTTTTTTACATTTCTCCCAAATGAGTCAAAATGATCCAAACAAGATCTTCAATAATTCCATAAACTCCACTCACACTTGGACTTGTGGCACACATCATCAACATGCCTTAGTTGGCCTCAACAAAATCATATCTTCACAAAACAACTTGAAACATTTGTGGGGTATTGGAAACAAGAAAGATCTTCATGCGATTCATACCTTAGACACTATGAGACATGTGGAGTGTCCACACAAGCACATACAACTAAATTGTTGGCACAAGTATCCAAACATATGTTCTAACGAATATTAAGCATCCCGAACCAACTGTACCAAACTATCACTTTAAAAATTAAACTTGTGAGGCACCAAATCACTTGAGACTTCAATATAGCATACATTAGACATCACTGAGTATGTCCTCAAAACCGCTTGGCCAAAAATTCATGTCTAGAGGAATGTGGAGCATTCCAACAAGCCTTCTAAATCACTTTTCTTTTCCATAACACATATCAAAACTCTATAACTTCTAACTTTCACTGTAGAAGGAATATTGGCATGAAAACTTGGATATAACACCTTGACATCTCCATGAGCTTAAATTATAAACCAAAAGACTAAATATTTCTTTTCTAAAGGATGCAAACCAAAATACTATCTCTACCTTAAATTATATACTGTGAATTCCTTAGAAAGATCTTTTGTAACTTTTCATTGAATGTGGTACACCAAACTAGAAAAATATAATTATAGGCATCCTGAAAAACACATCAAGACAAGTGTATCCACCTCGATATCATAAATAGGCAACAAACTGACTACTAGCCTTCTACATTGTTGCAATGTTGACTTGCACCTTTAGATATCTCTACACACTAGCAATCTCTGAAGCATATACAATTATAAACATACTTTGACATCAATGAAAAATAAGCTTATCAAGCTGCAATATAGACCCATCCTTTTTGGGGCCTTAAACATTAGTATTAAATATTAAATGTTTATTTTCAATCCCATCTTTTAATTTTTTGAAGATATTTATAAAATAGGAAAATTAAATGCATAATTGGGTCCAAGCACATAGGGGGAGCTAAACCTAATGTGAAATTGTCAAGGGTGAGAATTTTTGATGCTACACTAACTTAATTCTATAAGTAAATGTTTCAAATTCCCTTATGAATTTAGGTTGTTGAGCATCTAAAATTTTTCATAAACCTTTAGATTGTAGAAATTGGGTCTTTTTAACTTCCATGTAGGATAGTTGTGTGGAGTTAGGAGCTCAATTTGCATTAGATCTTCCATGTTAAACAAAAGAAAACCAAGAGAAAGAAGTAAATGGGAACTTAAGTTGTGCCTTTCACCCCCAAAATGTATTAGAAGTGTATTTGCAACCACCCAACAAATTAAAATGAAGAAATTTTATAATTTGTACAAGTGACAAGCTCAAATCAACTGTTTATAACACATGGTGATTTTTACAATTTAAAAAAAAAATGGCTTTTCAAATTAGAAAATAAATGTCACAAACAGATTCCTTGCAATTTTCTAAGTAATTTCAATTTTTTTGCTAAATTTTGAGTCTGTTTGTAAAAGTTATGCTAATTTCAAGTAATAAATGCAAATGTACCTTTAGTCTAGTAAAACTGGTCAAAATGAAAAAATCACCTACATCATTGCAAATTTTGTTGAACCAGATTTCCAATAATTACTCATTTTCCAAAATGCAATGCCTTGACACAAAGTTGTGCAAAAATGAAAAAAAGGCCATTAGACGGTAGTCGGGTAGAGTAGGTGGTGGTGGTCATTGAAATAGGTCACCTGTCGTGGTTAACAAACTACCTACTCATAGTTATTAAAGGTTTGGTGGTCATAATTTTCAACTGATCACTAATGGTCAACACCTAGTCGGCAGCCCTAAGGCCACTAGTTTGCAGCTTTGCAGGGCTTAAAGCCCTTTGCGGCTAAAGGTCAAAACCTTTGTGCTATAGGCAACACTTAACAAAGTTTTGACACTTTAAAAAAGTGTTGTGAGCACTTAATAAAGTGCTCATCACTTTAAATGAGTGCTCGACACTTAAAAAAAGCACTTTTATATATTTAAAAAAATTATTTTGATAGTTGTACCTACGTAGGGGGTTGTATGACGTCCCTGCCAAATTTTTTTTGCCCAAAAACAATTTTTTCCAAATATAGGAAAATTTAATATCAAAATTCATCAAATTGGCCTCCCAAACACAATGGCATGGTCCGTTTGGGCCAAAAATGCCCTTGAAAAATGCTATTCTCTAGATCTAAGCTTTAAAACCTTGTTTTCCAATGTTGCAAATTATGGCCAAAATTGAGTGAAACAAAAGTCAAATATGACTTTCTCAAGCCTCTTGGACACAATGGGACAACCAAAAATACTACCACCATAGCCAAACGAGCTGCAATCACTAGATCTCACCAAAATACATACATGCATTATAGGATCAACAGATCTTTGTAAATCCTTTTTGATTTTCTAGATTGTATTGAAATGCAAGAGAAGAGCATACGAGAATTTGCAAGATCATAAAAGGAACTCAAATCACAATGAAAAAATTAATAGTAGAAAATCTCTAAGAAAAAAGAAGGGGTATGCCAGATTCAAAGATTTGATACCATGCTGAAGTGAACAACCAAAATCTTCAATTTGTAACACCAAATAACTTTTTAAATTTTTTTTATTATATTATATTTTTTTTTTATTTATACCTCAGAGAATTTTTAGTCTAGCCTAATCTAGTATGAAGGCCACAAATGGGGGACCTCCTCCCTGAAATGAATGCCATTAGCAGCCTCAATGCTATGATACAAGCTTGTGAGCACATTGGATCAATGAAGGCATAGTGCTTGCAATCACAATGACTCAACAAAATGAATATTTAATTGAACAATATCTACATCTTCCTCAACTGTTCCTAATAAACACAAGCTATATGAAAATTGGATGTATGCATAGGGATCTACGAGATGCCCCAACATCTTGAGGATTTGGAAAGGCCTCTTGCTTTTCCAAAATATGAGTATTTATTTAATGCATAAAAATTAAAAATAAACTTTAAAAAAAATGTTGAAAACCCAATAAAAATAGAAAGGAAGGATTGTCATTACAAATTTAATACATTTAATTTATTTAAATAGCTGTCCACCGAGTGTCCTTAAAATTGGTTCACACACTTGGACCTAAGAGAATTGAGCACTGTAATTCCCTAACCTAACACAAAACAAAGGGATCATAGAAGGTGTGGTGACCACTAGATCCTCCAACTCAAAATTTTATCTAACATTTGGTGCATACACTCAATCCTTTAGTAGTAAAATAACCCATGCACACTAGAAAATACTCGCCTCAAGCCCTAGGGCCTACCTATGATTACTAAACTTTTTTATCCAATAACACAACAATAGGTGGCTGATATTACAAAAGATTTCATGAGACTATATATTGTAGAATTATCCTACACAATTTTTTATCACATGGTCAATGCAATCCCATTCATGCATTATGATCTCATCTCTTAAAGTTGTATGAGCCCTCCGATCATCCAAATTATCATAAGTTCTCATGACTTGTAAATCTAATTTTTTCTTGAGCATTAGAGCTCAAGGGTCCCACCATCCTACTATACACTAATAGGAATGTTTACAGTTGCTACTAAGCACACACAAACAATAAGGTAGGGTTTCATCACTAACGATACCAACACAAAATAACCAATGTGCATGAGTCCTTGAAAAATTTGAGAGTACCTTCATTAGATTGTGTGATATGTTAGACTAGAGTGGGATCTACTAGTTGACACAACACGAGAAAAAAATCTCACACCACCTTGGGAGTGTAGGAGCTTGACATGTTTTCTAATCAAATATTCACAAAGCTCATTAACTTAAAAAATCATCTATAAGAGGGTCTACCATAGTTGAGTTGGATTATTTGTGGTCAATAACATAATGTTATTTTGACAACCCTCAGGGGGACTTCATGTTGCATGAGTTGTTAGATCAGGTTATACTTGGACTATTAGTGCATAGTTGAGAGGAAAAAATCATTCTTTATCCTTGTGAGTTGTAAGAAATTACCATCTACTATTGTTGATTGTATAATGCTATCATGAACACTTAAATGAATGGGTCCATCTCAAGTCTAAATTAGATTCAATTGATGAATCATGCAAGAGGACCAAGCTTAAACAACACACTCTAACCTTTGCATCACTTAGGCAGTTTATCTAAAATTACACTAGCTCCTATAGTTAGACTCACCTATTGGTGTGATTTCAGATGAGCCACCTAATCAAGTCAAAGCTTAGAGTGTGTTGTTGAAGTTGGTTGATGCAAGAGAACTTTAAATTTTTTTAAGGGCTACTTGGGAGTTGTG
The DNA here is from genome assembly GCA_007258455.2 of Sequoia sempervirens. NCBI lineage: Eukaryota > Viridiplantae > Streptophyta > Pinopsida > Cupressales > Cupressaceae > Sequoia > Sequoia sempervirens. Next base: position 12,390 of record VDFB02374308.1, read on the forward strand.
TGAACCATAGGATCAATTAAGGATAAGATGGTTGGTGCACTCCAAAACTAATAAAATTATCTACAATGGTTGTAATTGCATCAAAATAAAATACTTACTATCCCTCTGGTTGCCAAAACATGAAGCATCATTACAAGGCCATGGATCCTTGGCACAAGGGAAATAATGAAGATGCAAAGGTGTGACTCAATATAGAGGAAGATTAGAGGCTTGAACCCAATTTTCTATAGGTGAGAAATATATGAAGGATTCAAGAAATCCCAAACAAGAATGTGGAAAAGATATTCAAGCCTAAACATGATTTAGGGTTTGGTCCTTAAAATGAGATTTTAATGGTTTCTTAGAACTTTGGAATTGCATAGTCTTAGCAATTAAGATCTTATTTGAGTTTTGGTCAACAAGCTTGACATTATCCACTTAGCATATGGTAAAAATTATATCAAGAATATCAAAACATTAGTAAAAAGGATTGGTTTAGTCAATCATCCATTAAACAACTAGAAGTCCTTGATAAGGCTTTCATTCAATATTTTAGTTCAGAGTTGTTTGATCATTACGCTTAACAATCAAAATTCATTCCATGATAATTATCATTCAACTCCTACTAGTGACTCTAATTCTAAGTATATAATTATTTTAATCAATTTAATTCTACAATTCATCACAATTCAAAAAATTATTAAAAATTGGTTCATGAAACAAATTTTGTGATTGCATCCTATGTTGAACAAGAATACAAAGATTATCATTCTCACTCCAAAACATTATATGACCTTTTACCACACATCTTTAATGATACCCATAGAGTGAACACATACTCTCCTTTTCACCTATAATTACTCTGAACCATAATGAATAAGGAGTTCAATAAGATAATCAAACATAATAATACGAAATTCCATGGATTCATATTTATAATCATCCATATTTATCATACTAAATTTAGTATAATTCTAGGCTAAAAGAACATGTCTAATTACCTATTTTCACTAGTGAGTGACAAAATTCTCTCAAAGGCTAACCCAAATCTTAGACTTGAATTTCTATTTGGAAACCCTCATAGTAGGGTCCTTGTTTCATGGGGTGATGTGAGTTGTATGATGCTTTAATAATTCATAACTAGCTTGCAACATAGGCTCTTGATATTTACTTGGATTGCACTATTCCATTCACCACTAAACCAAACTAAGATCAAGACTTTCTAACCTCAAATAACACACTCATTTAAATGTACATATTCACACATGTAAAAACACACATAGATACACATATACATATATGACACAAAATTTGACCCATATTAGGTAGGAACATATTACACACATACACAAAAAACACTCATCTCTGACTAGCTTCTTAAATCTTCCCATATTCCATAATATCAAACTATATAACGAGCTTATCCCCATTTCCTAGTCAACACATTCTTTGAGCCTATCCCCATTGTATAATTACTATAATATTTGAGCTTGTACCTATTTCTTAGCTACTATATTACCTAAGATTGTCCCATTTCCTACTTGCTCAATAATTCATAAAAACATTCTTCGAGTCATAAAGGATCCCCAAGGTACCAAGTTGTTTATAGATTAAATTACAAACACAAACATTTTGGTTACAAAAACTAGACTCATACATGATTCACATCATACCCACATGTTTCCACACACTAAATCATGATAATAGAATTTTAACATAATGAAGCTAGACACATGCATATATTTTGTTAGAGTTTCTTCAACTTCCCTTTTATGATAATTTTTTTCTCTAACTTTTATTCTATTGATTTCAATTTTAGTAACTACTACCCATTGAACCCTTATGATTCTTATATTGGATTCTCATTTTCTCCTTAGATATAATTGGTCAATAAAGGTGGTTCATTAATTTCTCAAAATGATCATTCAAAACATTTTTGATGCTAAGGGATTATTTCCTTTTCAAGACTTCCTTGCCATGGAATTCTCTAGCTTTGTTTGCTTGGCCATTTGCTTTGGTAGTATGACATGTAGGTAGTGGTGCTTCTACCCTTGTACAAAATATTCTCTAGGCTCAATTATCGCTACATATTATCCTAAGCATTGATTTTAATCATTATTTCTAAAAAATAATAGGATCATGTTGTTCATGACTTGACACTTATTTTGGATCATATATGATATATGACAACATATTCTTATGACAAGTGTTATGATCATAGTTCATACTAAACCATATTAGTGTGAATAATATCATTTTGAACTTGACAAACAATTATCTTGATATTTCCTTTGTGTTTGGTCTTATCTCTCATTTATCTCTAGATCCTCACATCATTGGAAGGTAATTAAACACATCTTGACATATATTATCCTGCTACTCTTTAAAGTGTGATAATCAAAGTGCCATACATATTTCACACAACTAAATGGATCATCAATATACTATGCATATTGAGATCCACATACACTTCATTTGAAAACTCATCTAGTATGGTGTTCTTAACTTTGAGGATTTACCTACTAAGAGGAAAGTTGTGTATTTTCACTAATGCTTTGATATCACCACATTAGCTTTTGTGATTGATACCTGAGGGGAAAGAAGTTTTCCTTCAAAGGTCATTGTGAGTCCTTCCTTCACTTATACATGTTTTCATATTTTCTCTTTTGGGCAGGAGTAATTTCCTACAAGGTTTTCTTCTTTTCTCCATTTGTAAGAGAGGAGAAAGTTGCATACATTTTCACTAAGCCCTTGACATCGCCTCATTATCTTCACTTGTGATTAATGTTCAAAGTGAAATATTTTTTCCTTAGGGGGTCATTGTGAGCCCTACCTTCGCTTGTACTTGTTTTCTTTTCATATTTTTTGTCTTTTGGGGAGGAGTTTTTTGATTTTTTTTTTCCTTCTCTATATTTACAAAAGAATTTATGTACATGGATACCTCATCAAGGCTTGTTATCATGACCCCATCTTTGAATTTATTTAATTTTTTTGTCCTCTATAAGTGAAACTTAGGGTTGGGGGGTTTGTGTGAACAAGGTTATTCTACAACCAAATTCCCTTTTGGGTTCTAATCACTCCTAATTATTTAAGTCTATTTAGGCTATTTACTTGTTGTGTCTCAAAATATATGATCATAACACTTATCTTGATTTTACTAGAGCCATTGTTTGGGCTCTCACTAAAATTGAAATATTATTTTGTGATTGGGTTATGTATGAACCAAGATCCTAATACCTACAAAACACAACAAACAAACATATTAGAAGATTGAAATGCAAGTTAAGACCTAGATTCCCCATAAAATCCATTTAACTATGCTCAAAATAGGAATAAAACAAGAACACAATGAAAGAAGATGAAAAACAAACTAAATACTATTAAGAACATGCAAACTCTTGATCTTATGGGGGAGTTGGTGTCAATTTGATGTGGAAATTGGCCCTTTCCCAACTCCTATGCAAGCTTTGTTGATTGATGATGAAGAGTGATCCACTTTGGTGAAGATTGATGAATGCTCCAAGATAAAATCTGCATAACCTAGCTATGGATGGATGAATCTTGCAAATGCTTGAAGATGTATTTGAGTATAGTAAGTTTACTCAAATTGTGGATGATCAAATGAGGAGATTAGCCTCTTATTTATAGAATGAGAAGATGGATGAATGCCCAAAATAGAGAAATGTGGGACTAAGAATTAGCCAATGGCCAAGTGCCACTTTTCAACTTATGAGTGGATGGA
>VDFB02374309.1:0-85690 GCA_007258455.2 Sequoia sempervirens
GTATTGTGAGTACCCAACATACAACAAGTATAATGGAAGAACTGATCCATTTGATCACGTACGAGAATTTCGAGCCATGAGCATAGAGTTCGCACACGAGGACTCTTACCTACTACGATTATTTCCAAGGAGCTTAGGGAATACTTGCATGGAGTGGTTTTCTAAACTGGAACCTGGGATTCAATCCTTTGAGGAACTAATCAATAGGTTCATTACACACTTCTCATTCAACATCCAACATGGGGTAACCTTAAAAGAACTCTACAACACCAAACAAGCAAAGGGTGAAAAATTTCTTTCCTTTCTCCAACGATGGAGAAGGCTATTTTCTAAATACCCTAGATCTATTCCTGAAGAGGAGAAGATAGAGATGTTCATTGATAACTTAGTAGATGACATGAATTATAGATTGGACTTACAATGTCCATCCACATTTGAACAAGTTATCGAAAAGGGACTCAAAATCGAAGAGGCTCTAATCAAAAGAGGAACAATCAAACACTTCATTGAAGGTTCAAACAATAACCATTCCTCTAACAACAACAACGAAAAGCCAATATTTTGGAAAAAGAATAAGAATACTGATACAATGATCGATACACATGCACCTAAACCAGTATTCACCTTGACACCAACCACTACAAACAAACAAAACAATGGTTTTAATGTCAAACAAAGTAGTGATCAAGGAAATAATCAAAACAGTGGAGAAACAAAAGCCTAATCATTCCAACGACCATCCAATAAACGGAAATTCACGCCATTAGGACAATCATTGGAATCAGTCCTCAAAGAACTTTTAAACGAAAAACTCATTCAAGTGCAAGAGGCTAGAAATTGGGACCCTCAAGTCAAACCATCATGGTGGAATGACTTACATTACTGTCACTATCATCAAAATAAAGGTCACATGACTAAAAATTGTTGGCAATTAAAACATGTAGTACAAGATCTCATAGATCAAAAGAAAGTATTTGTAGAGGGCCCTCAAACAAACAAAGATCATACAACATTCAAAAATCCTCTACCCAATTATCAGAAGGGAGAATCTTCTTCCGCAAACACCAAAGGTAAAAATGTTGGTTATGTTTATGATGCAACAATCCTTTGTTTTTCTGCTACCAAGGAGGATGAAGAGTTATGCAACCAAATCAATCAGAACAACGACATTACATCTACCAATTTGGTACAACATATGGACAAATCCGAAAACCAAATCAATGTAGTCACACTCAAAGGGAAACAAGAGTACCAACCGGTTAATGCCACAACAAGGACACAATCCAAAGTTATATTGAAAGGGAGCATCAATATCATCCTAATCGCTGATCCTCCCTCCAATATAATCTCATCGCATCAATTGCAAAAATACCGGGTAATAAATATCAATCTTGAACTTCTCTTGAAGATTTCCCATCACACAAAGAGGTTCTTGAACAAGCTCTTTGTATCAACTAATGCGTACCTAAATAACTGATGTGTACGCCTAAGCTATGGTGGGACATCTATCTCAAGACCTCTTTCATTGTCTTTCATTTTCCTCAACATGATGATGAATCAATTTCACCCATCCTCAAGATAATTTCTCGCTTCCTTCACATTGAAGTCCTCATCCATAAACACCGTGTAAAGCATGTCCTAATAGATGGAGGGGATGGTTTAAATATTTGTACCTTAAAGCTGATTTGTGCACTAGGATACTCAGATGAAGCCATTGATACAAGAAGAAAAATCACAATCAAAGCATGTGATGAAGAAGAAAGGTCCTCTAAAGGATTAATCATATTACCCATTCAAGTGGGACCTATTGTCCAAAAAGTGGTTTGCCAAGTCTTAGATAGGGAACTGACATACAACATACTGTTGGGATGCCCTTGGATACATGATATGCAAGCAGTACCTTCTACCTATCATCAATGCCTAAAATTTCCCGTCAATGGACAGGAGGTAACAATCACAGTAGACTACAATGACACCCAAGCTTGTCATACCTTGAAGACATCTCAGGATACATTCATACCTAACAACAGAGAAGTTAGCACATCAGATAGTGAGCAACAACAGAGCTTCATTTCAAAGTGGCTTCCAAAACAACAAAAATCACAAGAGATAAGGGTGGCACAATCTAACCCTTCAAAGGTTGAAGAACAATTGGCTCCACTCTCACATCAATTCACCAAGGAAGTATAGATAAGCGACAAAGGAATAAGTGAATATGGTGTTGGACACTCATTTCATCTATCACAAATGTTACCCTCCTTACAAATGTATGGATAGCCATCTACAAAAACCCACAATTTAGAACAATCTACAACAGCATTAGATGGAAAATTCATAAAAGTTGGGAGTTTAGATGAAGAATCAGAAGATAAGGCCATACTAAATTGGCTTTATAAGGATGAGGAAGCTTCCGCCTCCACAAGTAACATCATAGAGACAAATCAATATGGGAAAGGAAAAACTATTCTGGAGAAGATGGGATATTCAGGACAGGGACCTCTTGGGTTAAGGAAACAAGGCATAACAGAACCAATCCAGCCTCTTACGCTCCAACATAAGGATAAAACGGGACTAGGATATGTAGCAGAACAAGGATCTCTTGATCGAGGGAAACAAAGTGTGACAGAACCAATCCAAGTCCTCACAATTTAGCAGAATGGCAAAACTAGATACACAGGAAAAGCAAAAGTAGAAATCACCAATAAAACTGTGGAGCGTATTCTTCAAATAAGAGATAACTCTGAAATGGATTCAAATGAGTATGAGTGGTACAACTTATCAGATGTTTCCTATGAAGATATTCAGATTGACATTATCAAAAAGTATACCCCCAAACACGAGGAGGGTCAAAGCTCAAGCTTTAATCCTAATGTCTATGAAACACAAAATTTCGATGACTCAAGTGAAGATGAACGGACATCGATTGAGATAAATGATGTGGAAGAAAATACCTTTGTAGGCCTTGACATAACCACAAACAACCTAGATGACATTTCCGTCTGAGCTTTCACAATCGCTGACCTCAACCCATCTAATGATTCGTTGCCTTTACTACACCCCGAGCTTATCGAATGGGAACCTCAACATCCTATTAATCTCCCTGTTTTTGACAATGATTCCTCCATTATTAACTACCTTTGTTGTGAGGAATCCGATACTTGTTCTACCAATACTTCTTTTAATGATGCTTTTAGGCAGGGGGATGCCAAGCCTTCTAGTTGCAAAAATATGAAAGAAAAAAATGGATCTAATGGTGAAAACCATTCTATGGTAGTATTTGATCCTAAAATAGTAAAAACAAAGAACGCATTCGATGGCGAAAACCTCATTGAGGCACCAAAGGATGGAAGGTTTGACATCCTCCCGCAACATTACCATGAAAGATCATCAGTGTTGATAGAACCCACACAGTCTATTAATATTGGCATACAGAGAAAGCAAGAATACTACACCTGGCCGCATCCATGACAGATACAGAAAAGCCATATTTTATAAAATTCTTTGAAGAACGATGCATCAATTTTTCTTGGTCATACTCTAACATGCCAGGCTTGGACACAGATCTCATTATGCATCACTTATCCTTACCAGCTAGCACTAAACTAGTAAAACAGAAGCTGAGAAAAATGCATCCACATGTTGCATTATTAGTAAAAAATGATTTGAAGAAACTACTAGATGCTGGATTCATCAGATCTATTGATTATGCAGAATGGATATCCAACATTGTACCTGTTTCAAAGCCAGATAACACCATTAGAATATGTACTAATTTTCGGGATTTAAATAAGGCATGTCCAAAGGATGATTTTCCTTTGCCAAACATAGACATGATTGTAGATCTCACAGCCGGCCATCAAATGCTATCACTCATGGATGGATTTTCAGGATACAATCAAATCAAGATAGCTCCTGAAGACCAAGAGAAGATAGCATTTACATGTCCATGGGGCACCTTTTTCTAGAACGTCATGCCTTTTGGGTTAAAGAATGCAGGAGCTACATAACAGCGAGCTATGACAACAATCTTCCATGATATGATGCACACCTTCATGGAGGACTATGTGGACGATATCTTAGCCAAGTCTTACACCAGGGAAGGACATCTAGAGATATTGGCCAAAATATTTGACAGGTTGGAAAAATTCAAAGTCAGATTGAATCCTAAGAAATGTGCCTTTGGAGTAACATCAGCAAAACTCCTAGGATACATAGTTTCTATAAAGGGAATTGAAGTAGATCCAGCAAAAGTCCAAGCCATTATGGAAATGCTACCTCCTAAGAATATCAGTACATTAAGATCTCTACAAGGCCGACTACAGTCCATCAGAAGATTCATCTCTCAACTAGCCGATCGGTGTCATCCATTCAACCATCTTTTGCATAAAAATGTGCCTTTTAAATGGGATGAATAGTATGATAGTACTTTCAATCAAATCAAGCATTATCTGACGACACCACCAATCTTGGTACCACCCAGTGAAGACAAGCCATTGTTGCTATATATCGCAACAACAGATATTTCTTTAGGAACCTTGCTAGCACAAGAGGATAAAGAAGGAAAAGAACAGGCAATATACTATATCAGTAGGACACTCAATGGACATGAAGTAAACTACACCTTCATTGAAAAATCATGCTTAGCAGTAATATTTGCAACACAAAAATTGTGACATTATATGCTCACTCACACTATCAAGCTCGTTGCAAAAATTGATCCTCTCAAGTATTTACTGAGCAAAGCAGCTTTAACAGGAAGGTTGGAAAAGTGGGTCATGCTCCTCAGTGAGTTTGATATTCAATATGTTGAAAGACGAGCTATCAAAGGACAAGTCATCGCCGATCAATTAGCAGAAGCTCCATTATCAGACAGTCATCCTATGACCATGGAATTTTCCGATGCAGATATCCTCAATGTTACAACACAACCATGGCAACTCTACTTCAATGGATCCTACACACAACATGGATTAGGGGTAGGAATTCTATTTATCACACCTCTTGGGCACACAATCCCGCGATCATACAGGCTTACCTTCCGTTGCACTAACAATGTGGCAAAATATGAAGCTTTGATCCTTGGAATTAAAGTGGCTATTGAATGGAAAATCACAAAACTATAGGTGTATGGAGACTCCCAGTTAATCATCTACCAAGTCAACAATGATTACCAAACTAAGGATGACACACTGATTTTATACAAGAGGCTGGTGGATGACCTAAGAAAATACTTCATAGAAATCAAATTTGAGCAGATACCAAGAGCAAAGAACAAAGCAGCAGATGCCATGGCCACAATAGCATCTCTTCTACAAATGCCTGAAATGCAAGATCGTTATTGATTTATTGTAGAACAAGTATCAAATCCTACATACGCAAATCCCAAATCCCAAACCATAAGCCTTTTGGATAGTGCCCAATCTTCCATTTATGAAGACATTTATACTTATCTGAAAGATAATATCTTACCGCCAAATCTTTCTCACAACCAAAAGCGCAACTTCATACGCCAATTTTCCAAACATACCATTATTGCTGACACCCTTTACCGTCGAGGCCTAGATGGTACTCTTTTACATTGTTTAGAACATGATGAATCCGCTTCCGCTTTACACAAGGTCCATGAAGGAATTTGTGGTACACATTCAAGTGGATTATCTTTAGCCAAGAAACTCCTTCGTTTGGGGTATTACTGGCCACACATGGAGCAAGAGTCTTATCAGTTTGTCAAAAGATGTTCAAAATTCCAGATCCATGACAATCTTATACATGCACCAGCGTAGGAGCTACATCCATTTGCAATTACATGGCCTTTCTGTCAGTGGGGATTAGACCTGGTAGGGAAAATTCACCCATCTTCATCTAAGGGACACAAGTTCATTATCACAACAACCGAATATTTTACAAAATGGGTGGAGGCGGTTCCCTTAACCACAATCACTGGAAAGAAAATATCATCTTTCATACTTAATTATCTCATTTGTAGATATGGGATACCCCAGTCAATCATCACAGATAATGGCAGGCCTTTCAAGAACCAAGATGTCCAAGAATTGTGTGAAAATTTTCACATCCAACATCATTTTTCAACCCCATATTACCCTCAAGGTAATGGACAGGCAGAAGCTTCCAACAAAACAATCCTAAAGATTCTCAAGAAAACTGTAAATGAGGTAGGGCGTGATTGGCACATTCAGCTTAACCCTGCTCTTTGGGCTTACAGGACTAGCATCAGAACACCAACAGGAGCTACACCATATGCTCTTGTTTATGGATCAGAGGCAATATTACCTATTGAGGTAGAAATTCCATCCCTTCGAGTTTCACTAAAGGGACACATTTCAGATGAAGATTATAGGATCTCTAGACTTCAGGAATTAGAGCTACTTGATGAACGTCGACAACAAGCTGTCAATCATTTGACAGCCTATCAACAAAGGATGTCTAGGAACTATAATCATAGGGTTAAGCCTAGAGTCTTCTAGATCGGAGACTTGGTCCTACGAGGAAAACCCTAGAAATCAAGCAGACAGAGAAAAGAAGGGAAATTTTGAACCTAACTGGATAGGACCTTATGTCATCATATCAGTCTATGGATCAGGAGCATACCGACTGTCTACACCAGAAGGAGACATGTTGGAGGAGCCCATGAACACATTCATCTCAGCGATTCTACACTTGAGGATATCTAGTGCAAGGTCAATAAAGTTGTCTTGATGAAAACCGGCAAACAAGCGTCATGATAATGAGAAAGAAAAAATCAAAATCCAAAAACATCATAAAATCAAAATCCAAAACATCAGAAAATCCAAAATCCAAAAAACATCAGAAAATCAAAATCCAAAAACACCAGAAAATCCATCAAAAACCCAAAAACATCAGAAAATCAAAAACACAAAAATAGAGTCTACATCAGTCAAAAGTGGAGTCTGTTATTAATTGAATAATATAGCATTATTTAATTAATTCACATTTTATCATTTTGACCAATTAAATAAATTACATTTATTTAATAAAGAATCTAACTTTATTTCATCTTGATTAGTTAAATAACACCAATTATTTAATTACATCGCTAAATCACTTTATTCCCCTAAGTCGATTAAATTATTAAATCATAATAATTAATTAACTTAATTTCCCTCCAAATTTAAATAAATTGATTAAATTATTCAAAACATCATCAAAAATCAAATCAAATTAATGCAACTTTGTTTGCAAAAGTCAAACTTGATTTGCACATTCAACTCCAAAAAGAATTAATTAATTAAATCAATTAATTAATCATTATCAACCACTTTCCTAATGGAGAAAATTATGATCCGCTACTTTCTCAATCTATATCCCCAACTGGTCAATCTATTCTTCAATCGCACTAATCATGCAATCAATTTCCACACATTATTTCCATCTAAATCCTCTCAACATCTTTCAATTGTTGATCAAGATATTCTACTACACAATCCTGATCGTCCATTTCAAATCACAAATTCTATATAACAAACCTCTTTCCTCTCAAAAAATGGATTGAAGAATCAACCTATCTTGCAAAATGAAGTACTGTCGAGATCATAATCAATATTGGAAAAACTTCAACACATCTCTTTGATCAACACATGCATCGTTCTTCAAAGCTCTCACACGCAACAATGGAGTCTTCATAGTGATACAAACAACCCAACATCTTTCAAGTACACTCGATATTGGATGGTAAGATTGTATTATTTTGAGTTCATGTTTATTGTCTTCTTTTAATAACATTCTTGAATTCATTAGCTTTATAGTTGCATTTCGTGAGTGAAGGAATAGATCTTGATTTGTTGTTTAGATTTAGATTGGTTTCTTTTTCATTTGCAATTATCTTGTTTACACTCTCATATTTTCCCCCTCACACATTCTAGCATGCCCAATGGGACCTCAGTCCTTAACACTAACAGTTTTATGAGCTACATTTGAAGTTACAAATCTCGAAAGTGCTTTGGAAAAATCCTCACACACAGTTCCAAAAAAAAATCGTAGTTTCTTTCATGATTCTAGTGCCTTTGACTGTGATTTTTGTACTTTTGATAATGATTTGTGTTCCTTTGAAATTTTCCAATGCTTTTGTCTTCTGAAAGAGGGTGGTTTTGATTATTTCTAGCTCTTTTGCTCTCTAACAAAGGGTGCTTCTACTTGTTTTTCCTGCACTTTTTCCTTGTTAATTTGTGTCTAAGATTTGCAAGTTAAACTTGATTTTTAATACTAATAGGTGCCTGATTTGAGTGTGTGACAAGTACTAATGTCATTTATACAAGGTTTTGCAGAAGTATAAGTGATAATTGTCCCAAAAAAATAACTAACACATTTGTTACAGGGAAGACGAACGGTCAAAGAGTCTCAAATTTTCAAAGCTTTTTAAGTTAGAAATTTTTCATTTTGGTGCGTAAAAGGAACTTTACAAACAAAACACTTTCGATTTAGTGCTCTAAAATGAATCTTTTAAGCTTTTTAAGTTAGGAAATATTTCATTTGGTGCCTAAAAAGAACAACATAAACAAAAAGCTTTCAATTTAGTGCTCTAAAATGAATCTTTTCCAAGCTTGCTAAGATATAAAATTTTAGATTGGTGCATAAAAAGAACACAAACAAACAATTCAATTGGTTCTCTAAAAAATGTTTTTTAAAATTTCAAATTGATACTTGAAATGTTTGATTTTCTTTTTGTTGACCAAAGGATTTCCTTTTGTTGACGCACACTCGAATTCATTTTTGTTGTCCAAGTAAGACCAAGATCTAGAAAAAACTCAGTTTTGGGATTAAAAATGAACAAATTAGTTTTTTTCTTGCACCTTTGTTATCTCATTGATTGATATCCATAACACTTGTATTGGATGCTTTAAAAAGAACCATTGCTATCTTATTCACACTTTTTGGAGAGCACTGCTCGAGGTGCTTAAAAAGAATCAAATTGCAATGAAGTGTATTATGTGTTTAGAAAACTAGGTGACTATCCTCTCCCCTCATGCCTTTTTGGAAATCTTTGGTGACAAGAATCATCTTGAGTTTCAAACATTTTACTTCAAAGAATACCTTTAGAGGACCTGCCTTTTGAGACACATCCTGCACTGGAGAACTCAAAGGTGACCCAAGCGACACTCTATTTTGGTATGCTATATAAATTATTTTTGGTGTGAGGAAAGTTCATCATCCACCATGTGTTGTTCTATACCAACGTCAGTCTCCCCCAATATCTATGTGATACGTTAAAACCCGCAAGGGCTGGGAGGCCTCTTAATTGAGAAAAAATGCCGCATGTATACAGATCCAAAAATAATAATCCCTAAACATGACTAAGAACCAATGTTTTTAGAAGCTACCCTTTTATCCAAAAACATTCTTTAAAAGTGGTGCATCATAATTTACTTTCAAGAAGTTACTTATCATGTCCAACTTTAGGCCCATGCCATAAGTCGCATGTAAAATCATCCCTTCAGGGCATGAGGCAAGCCTACCTAAAAGAATGGTTTTTATCTCTAGGATTGTGATGTTTGTTTATGTAAAAATTTCCAAAATAATTCAAAACAAATTTGACATCAAACATTGTGCTTGATTTAAAATGAACATATCAAAACAAACACTAAACATGATGGTTGAATCACAAACCCTTTGACTTAGTGTATGCCTTTAAAAGGAGCCCTATATTTGCACTCCTTAAGGATCTCCTTAAAGGTTTCCAAATATTCATGCTTTAATTTCTAGTTATATTCGCTCAAAGTAAACATTGGAGACTATGGCTTGGGTATTGTGATTTAACAACTTAAAGCCACAAAAATATAGGTCACACAAGTACATGTTTTTTGAGTCAGTCAAAAATTATTGTATCACTTGCCACATCTGGAAATAGATCAAGACATCCAAAAAATTGTAAGCAAAACATCAACGTTGCTGCCAAATACTAAAATTGGAAGATAAGTTTGAATAGAGGTCGCTTCTACTACTATTTCTAGCACATTTTAACCAAGACTTGGTCACACTTGCCAGAAAAAGCTCACTTTTTCTCTCTATCCCATAAACTCCACTGATGAAAATCCATTGCATTTTCCAAAACCAATTCACTTGTTGCAAAATGACTGCACTTGATAATTTTATGTCACACTTGCCAAAAAATTTGTAGCGCACTTGCCAGAAATCTATTTGCACTTGCCAAAATAGTTCACTTTTGACTAAGTAACTCACCACATTGGACAAATACATACAGAGGCTACACTTGACATTGATGCGCACACTTGCTTCTCAAAATCCATCGCATTGACAAATTTTAGGCTGTAGTTGATAAAACTAGCTGCTCTTGCTCACAATTTGTCGCTTCTACTCAAAGCCCATCGCTTCTGCTCTATCCTATTGAAAATTAGAAAAATGAACCAAAGTTACTTATAGGATCCTTTTTAGAATGAAATAATTAGAAACCCAGGATAGGTCATATAGTCCTTCATCCATCTTCAAACTTCATACCACTTTTGGAAATTAGAATCAAAACAAACAAACTTGGATTATTCCCTCGCCCATACTTCTAATATATCAATAATTACTTGAACCTCAAGGCTAGTTCAAGTAATCTTTTCTGCAACATATCCTCTGAAAGAATAAGTGAGATATCAATTTAGGTCTTTCAACATTTTGAGTTCCAAGAATAGTGTCACCTCAAAACAATGCTCAAACCTTAGGGTCTTGAGCTTCATAACAACCACATCAAAACATCCACACTTTCACCTTACGACCATTTGGCGACCAGTTGATCTTGTGAACCTAGATCCCAAACTTGCAAGAACACCATAAACAAACAAAAAATTAGATCGAATGCAAGTAAGAACATATATTCCTCAAGAAATTCATTTAAGTTGCTAAAGAAAAAGGAAATGAAGTCAAGAACACAAGAAACTTAAAACATATCAAATCCTATTCTAATGCAATGCAAACTCTAAATCTCTTGAGGGAATTGGTGCCAATTTGATGTGAAAATTGGCCCTTTCCCAACTCCAATGATGCAATGATGATTTGGTGATGAAATTTGATCCACTTTGATGAAAAGTGATGAGTGCTCCAAGATAAAAACCCGCATAACCTAGCTACACATTCAAAAGTATGGATGAAGATTGTTAAATATTTGAGCATAGTAAGTTTACTCAAATTGTGGATGATAAAATGAGGAGATTAGCCTCTTATTTATAGAATGTCAAGTTGAAAGAATGCCCAAAATAGAGCAATGTGGGACTATCTTTCACTCAATGGCAAGGTACCACTTGTCAACATGTGAATGGTTGAGGAATGTGCAAGTTTTTATGAATGTGCCAATAAATCCCAATATTTGAATTTTGAAATTGTATTAATGGCAAGGTGGAGGGAGAGTCAAATGGAGTTATGGCCACTTGGCTCAATGAAAAAGGAATTGTAAGATAGAGTGAATGCCTTGTTGGAAGGATAAAGTCAACTTAGATTTAAATTTTAAATTTGAAGAATATTCTCCAAAGATGCCATGTTGAAGAAAATAGAGATTTAATAAATCAAATAACTCTATTTTCATGTGCAAGTGGCAAAAGATGGAGGATGGGACATGAGGAGAGATTAAATTAATCGAGGTTAATTAATTTAATGAAGGGATTAAATGGTGTGACCTATTTGTCTTAAATTTATGGATTGATTTAAATCAAATATGAGAAGAATATGATTTAAAGATTTAGTTAAATAAATATATTTTGATTTATTTAGCTAAAGGGGGTGATGTTAGCTTAAATTAGATAAATGTTTGATTTATTTAATTTAATGGAGGAACTATAGAGATTTAATTAAATAAATAAAAATGAATTATTTAATTAAAACAGAGATTTAGGAATTAATTAAATAAAATGGTTTATTTAATTAATGAGAGATAATGAATTAACAAGCTAAAATTGATTTATTTTATTAAGAGATGAAATGTGATGAATTTAATCAAATAAAGGTTATTCGATTAAATGGTTAGACCGAGGGATGATCTAGGATGAAATGGTGTTAGTAGTCAGGATCAGATGCATAATGTCAATCAATACATTTTATGTGTCTACAGGTCTAATTCAACAACCAAATCTTATAGCACCCATCCTACAACCAAGTCTCACACACATTGAAGGTGAACAAATTGATACCATTAGCAATTTAAGGACCTTCATATTTGAGAAAAATGAAACACCAAACCAATGGAGAAACACAACAAACATCTTAGATAAAGAGGAAGAGAAAGTAGACCTAGTAGTTGGAAGACCCATGTTACCAACTTCTGCATGGAAATAGGTACCCATCCTTCATGATCTTTAGAAAGAGCAAAATCCTTAAACGAAAGTCCATATTATGCCTTTTAAAGAGGCACCATAGCTCAAGGTATATCAAGAGACGCACCTTAAATATTTACTACAATTGAGACACCTTGGTAAGAAATCATTATGCTCGCTCTTCAAGGATCAAACCAAGCTAGTATATCCAATTTGGGCCCGTATTTCCACCTCCTGAATTACAATAGACACCACTTTTCAAAAATAGAAAATCCCAAAAACAAAAGCAATTTCATTTTCCATAAAATAGAAAATCCCAAAAAAATAAAAGTAATTTTAATTCCATAGTTAGGAGTCCCAAAACATTCACAAAATATTGGTAGTTATTTATGACAACTACGAGATCACAACATAGGAAGAACATGGAAGCAAACAAAAACAATGCCAGCATCCCACCAAGAAACACCATGAACGAAAAATTTGGCCCATGGGGCTATAGGCCAAGTGACCTTGAAAAACCCCAAAAGAGACCCACGTACAGAGAAACATGCAATGAGGAAGAGTTAAACTGCAAACAACAAGAAGTGATAGAACAATCCAACTAGGACCCAAAAGAAGTGGTCATAAAAGAGGTGGATACTGGGGAGGAAATAAATGATGAGGAACTATTTCAACATTACAACAACCCCAAAGTGCTCAAACTAATGAACAAATTAAAAGGACCCAAATTCTTACTTCTTCAAGTTAGCACAAAGTGGTGCTAAATTACCAATAGACTTTAATGTGGAGCCTCTCAAAGATCCTAATCTTATTCCCTTAGGGGATAACTTAGTTGTGAGATAGATATATGAACCCATAGAGATTCCAAACATGCCACCCATATTCTCACAAAATAATGGTCAACCCATGGAAAACACATTTTATAGAAAACCAACTCAAATTGAACAAGCGATAGTGGCACAACAGTATCAAGGAGTTCCATCCCAATAAGTACCACAAAGCAACAATCCTCCACCAAGAAAATACATACCTCAAAACTCTTTGTATGTCGACCCTTCCCAAAACATGCAGTACCATCAACAAGGTGGACTACAAGGTCCCCTTCCCAATTAGCAGTATTGTCAACAAGGTAGACCACAAGTTCCCCTTCCCAATCAGTAGCACCATCAACAAAGTGGACCACAGGGTCCCCTTCCCAATCAAAAATACCATCAACAAGGTGGACCACAGGGTCCCCTTCCCAATCAACAACACCATCAACAAGGTGGACCAAGAGGTCCCCTTCCCAATCACCAGTACCATCAACAAGGTGGACCATAAGGTCCCCTTCCCAATCAGTAGCACCATCAACAAGGTGGATCACAGGGTCCCCTTCCCAATTAGTAGTACCATCAATAAGGTGGACCATAAGTTCCCCTTCCCATTCAATAGTACCATCAACAAGGTGGACCACAGGGTCCCCCTCCTAATCAATAGCACAATCAACAAGGTAGGCCACAGGTTCCCCTTCCATATCGGTACCAACAACAAGGTGTGCCACAAGGTACCCTTCCAAGTTTGTCCCATCAACAAGGTAACCCACCAATGCACCATCAGGTAAACCTTTAGTATAGTTCACCCCAACAACAAGGTGTGCCACAAGGTACCCTTATGAGTTTGTCCCATCAACAAGGTAACCTGCCAACGCACCATCAAGGAAACCTTCAGTATAGTTCACCCCAACAACAAGGTGTGCCACTAGGTACCCTTCCTAGTTTGTCACATCAACAAGGTAACTTGCCAATGCACTATCATGGAAACCTTCAATATAGTTTGTCCCATCAACAAGGTAACCCGCCAATGCACCATTAGGGAAACCTTTGGTATAGTTCACCCCAACAACAAGGTGTGCCACAAGGTACCCTTCTGAGTTTGTCCCATCAACAAGGTAACCCACCAAAGCACCATTAGGGAAACCTTTAGTATAGTTCACCCCGACAACAAGGTGTACCATAGGGTACCCTTCCTAGTTTGTCACATCAACAAGGTAACCCGCCAACGTAATATCAGGGAAACCTTTAATATAGCTCATCCCATCAACAAGGTAACATGCCAACACACCATCAGGGAAACCTTTAGTATAGTTCACCCCAGCAACAAGGTGTGCCACATGGTGCCCTTCCCAAATCATCCTACCAACAAGGTGTCTCGCTAATGCATCAACAGGGTAACCTTCAGTATAATTTGTCCAAGCAACAAGGAGCTAACCCTCCTTACACTCAACAAGAAGCTAACCCTCCTTACATTCAACAAGGAGCTAACCTTCCTTACACTCAAAGAGGACCTAACCTGCCACATGTTCAAAATAGAAGGTTTAATGCCTTCTTTCTGTCCAACTTATGACCAAACATATGCAGTGGGACAACAAGGCTATTATATGCAAGACTTACAAACCAATGTACCAAAAATTGAGATGAAACTACAAATAGAGGCAATGAATCAGATAATATCAGACATGTAGGTAGGGAAAACAATGAAAACCTATACCCTTCAGGAAATATGTCTATTTTTGTTTGATCGTTCCATCACTATGCTACCTTTTCCAAAAAACTTTGAAATACCCAAGTTTGAAATGTACAAAGGAAGAGGAGATCCAATAGAGCATGTACAAGATTTTTTTAGTATCATATATGGAAGTAAAAAACAATGACTCTTACCTCATGAGGATCTTTCCATGTAGCCTTACTAGTCATGCTATGGAGTGGTTTTCCATCTGTCACCAAGAATTAAAACCTTTGATGAACTATCTAGAAAATTCATAAGCCACTTCTCATTCAACATAAAGCAAGACGTCACCATCACAAATTTATCCAAAAGTAAACAAATTCAAGGAGAGTCCCTTACCTCCTACCTACAGAGATGGAGGCACAAAAATAGTCGATGCAAATGGCCCATTCCCAACAAGGAATTGGTAGATATCTTCATCTCAAATGTCCTACCTGAGATCAACTACCAACTCACTATGTTATGTCCTACAAACTTTGAAGAAACTATTGAAAAAGGATTACATATTGAGAGATCCCTCATAGCAAGGGGAGTCCTTAAATTGAACAACTCAAAATAAAGTCCCTCTAGTTCAAAAGATAAACCTAAGATCTGGGCAAATAACAAGAATGTTACAAATGATGGAGTAGTTGACACTAGAGCACTATGGAATGCACAAAGAACACCTCAAAACAAACCACAAGTGGCACAAACACAATATGTTCTAAATAGGACATAAAACAACCAACTTACCTATCCCAAGAAAAATCAAGCAGACAACCAACAAATCAATCAAAGAGGGAAACAAAAGTAATATGATCAACCAAGGAGGAAGTTCACAGTACTAGGAGAGTCACTTGAGATAGTCATTCATAATCCTTTACAACAAAACCTCATCAAGGTCAATGATCACCCAAACTATGAGGAGCCTAGCTTCAAGACACCATGGTATAATGAGGACTTGTGCAAATTCCACAAGATCAAAGGGCACACAACAAAAAATTACATGAGACTCAAGCACCTCATCCAAGACTTGATAGACAAAGGAGAAATGGATGTCAAACATCATCCCATAAAATAAGGACATTCAAATATACATAAACCCAATCCCAAACCACGCTAAAAGGAATGACAAAAGAAAGGACCAAGACTACCACAATGCTAACTACACATATGGTGACACAGTTCTAGGTACCTGTTAGCTCTCAAAAATGTAGGCGAGATGCCTCAAGAGGCTGCCAATCTCTTGATATGCTTCAGGGTAACAGACAAGGTTGGAAGAATTAAACCTTCTACTCTTTAGGTGTTGCAAAACCTGGGTGGGTGTACCTCTCTGAATAATGCAGACTTAACTTGTAATCAATCTTCTTATAACAACTTGTCCACATAGGCAGATGGGAGTGAACAATTATAATTCAACTTGAAAATGGTAACAATACTCTGGTCTAGATTCTAAAATGCTCAATTTTAAAAGATGTAAAGAGAATGAATGAATTCAAAAATGATAAAATGCAGAGACCAGTGCCTTATTGGGTATGCGGAGTCACATGAAATCAAATGAGCAACACTTTTTGGAGAAAAATCAAACTATCTGGCATATATTTGTTTACAACTTGTATAAACATGCAAAACTGTGACTACTAAGCTCTACTTGAATAATCCAATTGAATCTCTCTGATTACTATGATTAACTAAAAGGATTTAGTCTTTACTTGAAAGAACCAATCAATCAATCACACAAGTACAACAAATGTGCACTGATAAATTGAATACAAACTTGTCATGTCAATTTAAACAATCAGAAAGTGTCCACCTAGGAGATAGCTTAGCCATATTTTCATCAAATTCAATAGATAATTGAGACCAAAAATGTGCAGCAACATCAATTGACTTTCATAAATACCTCCACTTTGAAAACATGCAACTTAGTCTCTGATTTGATGAATCTATATTATTGTATCCATCAGAAAAATGCCTATTGTATATTGAAATAACTAATAGCTCCCCTAAAAATAATTGCAAGAATGCCTATTTATACACAAGCATTAGAAAATAAAACATATTTGAAAATCATGTTGGCCATCCATAAAAATTAGGCTCCAAATCAAGTCGGCCAACAACGGTCATCCAAGCAGAAACATGTCGGCCCTGCATTTTGAAATTCTATTTTTCACCAGTGGGATAGTCAGTGAGACAATGCAATAGTTATGTCGAAGGAAATTCACTCATTAATCACTCCGCCATTGTATTTCTCTTTCGTTGTGACATATCCGAGTTGGGGAGATGTCCCATAGATCACATTATATTTTACTGATATGCATTGTCGCCTTCTGTATGTCGCTATAACATTTCATCGGTCACACCGAAGCCAAGAAGTATCCCCCAGTTCCCTTTGCGTATCGCTGTAGCTCTATGATATCGGGAAGACCTCTCGCATACTCCACATTGCTTTACCGAAAATCCTTATCCACTCTGAATGTCACTGTGACTTAAATATTTTCTTGCTGATGAGTGCCCATTATGAATGTCGCCATAACTTTCAATCTTCGGCGAGGCATTTTGTAGACTATCCAATGCTTCACCGAAGGTCTTCAACTATCCCCACGTCGCTGAGACAAGGAAACACCTATGCTGACAAGGATCTACATGTTTTCCATTGGTGAGACTGGAGGTCACTTGCCGAGACCTCATGCCAAAAACCCTTAGCTTAGCTGAAACACCTCCATATGCGCCAGTCGGTATAACATGTTGAGCTCGCCAAGACATGATACTGATAACCCATAGCCACGCCGAAAAGAAACCCACATGTGAAGTCGGCGAGACATATTGTATTCACTAAGACCACTCACCAAAACCAAAAGGTTACACCACGCAACATCATTATCATATTCATCCTCGCTGAGACATAAAAAGACTCCTGCCGAAAATCATTTGGTAGAAAACCCTTTGCACCGTCGGTGAGACAAACTCACCCCACTGTGACACTATACTGAAGGCACTCAACTTATACTAATGAACCACCAAAATGCAAAGTCGGGGAAACAAGTGATATTTAGTAAGACACCACCCCAAAATCCATAACATATGCCGAAGAGACCCATAGTGCACCTATCGCTGAGACATCTAGAATTCAGCAAGACGCTAGCCCGACTGCCAAGACCAATGCCGATAGAAACCACCACGGTCGCTAAAACAACATAAACATCTTGTCGATAGGCAACAGACGTTTGCCAGTAGAAAAAAAATCAGAGAGACCCAAATGTCCTCACGTTGAAACACCTGAAATAGAAGATATTAGCAAGAAAGCGCAGTGGGTCAGGGAGACAATGGGAGACCTATGCCGATATGAACCAGAATATAAAATATGCATGACCCAACGGATTCAATGGGACAATATGGCAAAAATGGGTGAAAAATGCATACAGTAGGACCAAATCTAGAAATTTATGAGTGAAAACATATGTAAAAAACATCAGATTTTTACAGTCCCAATAGTGGCTCCATCTGGGGATGAATGATAGTCAGATCATTGCAAGGATCCAGAATCTTTGGTGAGCAGACCAGACACAAAATGATGAGCCATTGAGCAGAAATGGAATGAATGGTAATGGAAATGAATGCGAAGTTGGAGTGAATGCAAAGTGAATGCAAGATGGAGGTGAATGGAAAATGAGAGTGGAATGGAGGTGGATGAAAACCTAAAACTATTGTGCATGGAAAATAATTTTTAAGAGGATAAACAAGAGTTGTCCATGCACTGGCAACCCTTACTCCTCTGTATTGCTCAAGAGAAGAAAAGATTCAATAATTTCCCATGAACAGGCAATTCCTAATTTTCACCAGCCATGTTCTACAGAAAATATGAGTCTTTACCCTTCCTTTCAACAACAACAAAAGGTCCCAACCAAAGAGCTTCAAATTTACCATGCTTTCCCTTCTCCTAACACCTTGCATTCCACATCAACACTAAATCATTTTCTTCAAATTTTTTGTTCTTTGCCTTCTTGTCAAACAAATACTTCATATGTGCCTGTAGCTTCACGTTTTGACTTTGGGCCTCTCTTCTTAATTCATCTAGTTCAACAAGTTGCTCCATTCTATCTTCCATGGGTTCAAGAACTTCCAAATCTTCTTGCAAGACAAACTTGTAGACTGGTAACAAATTCTGCAGAGGCAGCCTAGCTTGTGCTCCATACACTAATTCAAATGGAGATTTTTCAATTGCCTTTTTCACAGTGACCCTATCAGCCCACACAACCAGTTTTAACTTTGAATACCAAGCCTTCTTATTCTGTCCCAACATCCTCTTTATAATCTTCAAAAGACTCTTATTGTTGGACTCTACCTGACCATTGGCTTGTGGATGGTAAGGAGCTACATAAGAAATAGTAATGCCATACCTATCACAAAAGCTTTTGAATTCATCTGACCTAAAGCACATCATATTGTCTATGATTATCCTCAATGGTGTACCAAATCTGGTGATAATGTTGTCCATCAAGAAATTTGTTACAACTTTACTTGTAGCCTGCTTGGTTGGGATTGCCTCCACCCACTTTGTAAAATAATTAGTGGCAACTAGTATCCATCTATGTCCTCCACTTGACTTCTCTTGTATCTCTCCAATGAAATCAATTCCCCATTGATGAAAAGGGGCATTAGCTTGCAAAGGTCGAAGTGGCAAAGCACCCTGATATTTCAATCTTCTAGAAAACTTTTGGCTAGCCTCACATTTTCTCACATGTGTAAAGGAGTCATTAAAAACCTTTGGCCAAAAATACCCTACCCTTAGAATCTTGTGTGTAGTTGTCTTTGCTGAATAATGACCTCCACAAACTCCTTCATGCATTTCCTTTAAAACATGTTTGGCCTACAATTCATCCAGACATAATAAGAATATGCAATCTCTATTTTTCCAAAATAGATCTCCATCCATGAAGACATACTTTGATGCCTGCAACTTCAAATTTCTCTTTTGGTTGTCACTCAATCCATCTAGACACTTCATATATTTAAGATAATGCATAACATCAGTATACCAAGGAGTGTGTTCAATGCTTGCAATTGCAAGCTCTTCTTCAACGTTGCAAATCTGATTTGCCTCAATATTGGTTTCTGTCATTAGTCTAGCCAAGCCTTGGCCTCTTACCAACTTAGTGATCAGTATCTCCATGTCAAATTCTTGAACCTTGTTGATCCACCTGCATCTTTTCCCTGTACCTTCAGATTTTGTTAAAATGTCTTTAACAGCTGCATGAGGGACATAGCAATTACCTTTGCTCCAACAAGATATCGCCTGAACGCTTTAGTAGCCTTCACTAATGCAAATGCTTGTTTTTCCATTATGTCATACTTCAATTCAGACCCCTGTAATGATTTACTAAAGAAGGACATAGGCTGTTCATGACCATCATTATTCTTTTGTAACATAACAACAGCAATAGTATGCATTGAGGCAAATGAAAAAATCTGAAAAGGCTTTGTAAAATCTAGAAACTTTAGAACGGGAGCCTCTTTGATAGCCCTTTTGATAGACATAAAAGCATCCAAAGCTTTAGCAGTCCAATCCATTTTTTTTCCTTTCTTCAACATCTTAGATATGGGCTTGATGATCTCAGCAAAGTTAGAAACGAATCTTCTGACAAAATTAATTTGTCCAAAGAAAGATTGTATTGCCTTGACAGTTTTAGGAATAGGAATTTTATCAATAGCTTCAACCCTCTCAGGATCTATTCTAATTCCCTCTTTTGAAACAATATGCCCCAAGAGCTTACCCTCTGTGACTGCAAAATGACATTTCTTTGGATTTAAACTAATACCATATTCAAGAGCTTTAATAAATACCTTTTTCAAGATGTCGCACATGATCTTCAGCCTTCTTTGAATAAGCAGTCAAGTCATCTTGATACACCACCATGATAGCATTAATCAAATCAGCAAATGCTACGTCCATGGCTCTTTGGAAAGTCGCTCTAGCATTAGTGAGACCAAATGGAATTCTTATGTATACATATGTTCCCCAAGGAGTAGTAAATGTTGTCTTGTATTGCTCAGATTCCTTGACTTTAACCTGATTATATCCAGAGAACCCATCCATCATGGATAGCAATTCACACCCTGTCACCTTATGTAATATGGCCTCCATATTGGGTAAAGGATAATTATCTTTAAGAGATGCCATATTTAAATTCCTGAAGTCCACACATAATCTGATATCACCATTCTTCTTTCTCATTGGAACCATATTTGAAACCCATGTTGAATGTCTGATTGGTTTGATAATTCCTCCATCCCTGAGCTTTATCAATTCCTCTTTCATTTTAGGATCCAGTGTTGGATTTATAGGTCTTTGCTTTTGTCTGAAAGGCTTGGCGTCTGGCTTCAGTGGTATTTCATGTTGAAACAAATCTTCCCTATATGCTTTCAGATCTTCATAAGACCAAGCAAAAACATGCTTGTATTTTCTCAGCAACTCTATCAACATTCTTCTAATTGTAGGGCTGATCTTCTTTCTAATGTATACCTTTCTTGGTGCTATCTCAGTCCCTATGTTGACTTCTTCAATATCTTCTCTTCTGACTAGCGTTTGTTTCATTAGAGATCTATCATTTCCATCATACAACCTCTCCAATGCCACCAGAACCTTGGGTAATTTATTTGTTTTGAGCTGCAATATCTCTTTGCCAAACACAGTTTGCTTCCCATCCACTTCTTTAACAAAAGCATTAAAATCAATTTCCTATGTCTCATACTGATCTATACAATTGAGGAATTTCAAAAGGTCAGTATCATCATTAAAAACTTGCCAGTTATAAATATTATCAGGAATAGCAGGCCTTGTTTTAAACTCAATCTGTGATACCCCAGCCAATGTAATATCATCTCTTTTGAGTGCCACATTTGCTAAGAAATCAGCCATTATATTCTTTGACCTGTCAATCCACTCAATTGAGAAGGCATCAAATAATTCAATCGTATCCCATACAACATTGCTATATTTTTTTAATCTTTTGTGCTTTGCTACATATTTGGATTTAATTTGTGAAACAACCAACTTAGAATCACCAAAAACAGTTACAACTTAATCTTGTGTTTCATAGCCATGTTCAAACCCGTCAATAAAGCTTCATACTCTACCACATTATTTGTACATTCGAATGCCAGCAAGAAAGAATATTTAAAAGTAGTACCTTCAAGGGAAACAAAAACAATCCCAACGCCATTACCTTATTGGTTGCATGCTCCATCAAAATACATCTTCCATATTTCATTGCAGCTTTGTTCCACATGCTTTTCAATTGGATCACTATTGGTTAACTCTGGCTGAGTTGGTTCAACCTTAAAACTTCCAAGATCAACATCACAGAAATAATTAATTTGATCTTGAGGTACACAGTCAACAAGTTGATGCATTCTTGGTTCTCTATATAATTTGACATCCTGTCCATTCACTGGAATAGTAGCATAAGATAAATCAAACTGGACATTTCCTCCAACTATTGTTGTCCACTATCTTGACAGAAGCATCCCAAACTGAGGAGGAGTATCAATGACTGTTATGTCTATATTGTAAGTCACTTGTGGATAAGTAGCCAGTTTGACTTCAACACCCTTTATAATGCCAATCACAGGTACAGGTCTGTTATCCATTGCATAACATTCCCCTTCATATGTATCAACACATAAGCCTAGCTGCTTCATAAAACCTACTGGCATAATATTTATAGCAGCGCTAGAATCTATCATGAAGATCCTCAACAATTTATTACTTATAAGCAATGTGGTGAAGAATGGATCCACTTGTGGGGAGGTTGTTAAAACATCTCCTAAACAGACTTCTGAATTATTTATCTTTTCCTGCCTATTGACTACTTTAGAATTCATATGCTTTTCATTCCTATTTGTAATCAATTGAACAACATTATCTATGTACTCCTTAATTTTCATCAATTCAAGTAGTGGAACAGACATTTTTACCTAGGATAATGCCTATGTGAAGTCAAAAGAGGAGCATTCCATCTTAACAGTCTTCTTCAAGTCTGGTGCTTCACCTTTGGTTTCTTCTTTTTCTTTTTTACTAGGCTGATCAAACTTTTGCATTTCCTTGTGTAATTTTGCAGCTTTCTACTTTTAGACAGGATTCTTTTCAATTTTATCATGCTACTTGTTCTCTGGCTTTTTTACAGTTTCTTGTGTTTCCTTCTGATCTTTTACAAAAATTCCCCCAGGAACTCCATCTAGCTCATTCACTTTTTTGTTTCTCAACCAATATTTACTTCTTGCATCCTCAACTGCTGCAACAGTTATTTTCTCCATTTCATCTTTAGTGAGTCTCCTTACATTACACTGAACATGCGTTTCAACAAGATGTGGCTCTATGTAGTCTTCATCAGAATCATAAAAGATCTGCTATTCAGCCATGTGGACATTATACTTCTGATTAGAAACATCATACTCATAGCCTTCATCCTCTAAAGATGAATATCCTTCCTCAGCATGATAAAAGGTATCTGAAGTCAAATAAATTTTGTGATATTCTTCATTATTCTCCATCAACATTCCCTCTTCTTACATCTTTTGAGTGACAACACAGTAGTCTGGAGAATGTGGCTGATTACAAACCTCACAGAAATAATTATTACTCACCATGTAAGTTCCCTTTTTGCTCAATGGATTAGGAGTCTCTTTACTTCTTGGCTTGGCTGCCATAGGTTTCCCATCTTTCTAGTCTGTATTGTAAGGCATATCATGCAACCTTGGCCTTTCATTTCTATTCTCATTTCTGTATGTATTCTCTTGTCTATACTGATAATTATTTTGCTAAGGAGGCCTCGGGTTGTCTCTTTTATTAGTTATACCAGCAGCCTTCTTGTTATTTTCAATTGTCAATGCAATTTTCTGTGCTTCAGCCAAATCTCTTGGGGATCTACTTCTCAGTTCATACCCTATCTTAGGATCAAATGCACTCAAATAAATACTTAATGCAGTAGAGTCTAACAACCTTGATCCAGGAGGTACTTTAGTATGCAACTTGTTGAATTTTCAGTTGAAATCATAAATTGAATCATTCTAATTTTTTTGAATCCTCACCAATTCATGAAGAGCTGCATCTGGAGCATTTTGATTTCCATATTGCTCTAAGAATTTATCTTGAAATTTTTGGAGAGAATTAATTGAATACACCAGAAATCTGTTAAACCAATCCCTAGCATCTTCAATAAGTGACATCATAAACAACCTCATATGCAAATCTTCATGTGGCATACCTATATCTTGAATGGACATATTGAAATTCCTTGGATGTTCTTCAGCAGTGATTGCATTGCTCCCTGTAAACTTGGGAATCAAACCTCTCCAGCTGCTATCCATAGGGTAAGGGCATGGATTGAACCGTGCCAAATCAAATTGCCTGATCATTGCTGCGTATTGGTGGGGGGGAGGGATAGGTGGATACTGATACTAATGCATAGGATTATTGTATTGTGCATTATGTTGATGAGTGTGATGCTGACCAGGAGGCGGATGCACATATGTATGCTGTGTGGGAATATGAGGCAGCTGACTTGGCTACTTGTAGTGATTCTCAGTCTGATGGTTCTGAGCATTCGATTGATTAGATGGCCCTATACCATGACAACCCTACTTATGAGGTGGTACATACTTTGGGGGGAAATCAGCTGTCTGATCAGTAACTTGTGCTTTCTGCAATTTGGATTCTTTTATTTCTTGTATCAACCGAGCCTTTTCCTATTCTTTTCTTTCCTTTTCTTGGGATTCAAATAGCACCTTGATTTCTTCAAAACTCAAAGATTCATAATCTTCTTGATGAGATGCATGATCAATAGGTTCATTCTGATCACCCTATATTTCTAGATCATATTCCTACCTCTTTCTAGCTTCAAACATAGCCTGTTTTTGAGGATCGAGAGAAGGGAAAGGATTTATTTGATCTTCTGGGGTACAAGGATCTGCACTTGAATCATCTCTCCATGTATCATAGCAATTATATGTTTCACAATGTGCTCTTGGTGCTTTGCCTTTATCTGTTATGCACATGTCCTCATTGATCCTCTTTCCTTTATCAGCTCTATCATCTTTATGTGTCCACTTACTGCTGCCAACAGGAGCTCTAGTATGACCTCCCCTGTACTGAGATCTTCTTCCATTCATGTTGAACACATGCAAAATTTCTATTAGAGTCGCCACTCACTTTTGTCAAAAAATGAGAAAATACTTAATGCTTCTTATTCCCAACGGAGTCTGTACAAAGTTCCTAACTCTATGATTAAGGCTTTGATTTTGAATGTATTCCCCAGTAGAGTCACCAATTTGTTAGCTCTCAAAAATGCAGGCAAGATGCCTCAAGAGGCTACCAATCTCTTGATACACTTCAGGGTAACAGACAAGGTTGGAAGAATTCAACCTTCTACTCTTTAGGTGCTGCAAAACCTGGGTGGGTGTACCTCTCTAAATAATGTAGACTTAACTTGTAATCAATCTTCTTATAACAACTTATCCACATAGGCAAATGGGAGTGAACAATTATAATTTAACTTGAAAACGGTAACAATACTCTGGTCTAAATTCTAAAATGCTCAATTTTAAAAGATGTAAAGAGAATGAATGAATTCAAAAATGATAAAATGCAAAGACCAATGCCTTATTGGGTATGCGGAGTCACATGAAATCAAATGAGCAACACTTTCTAGAGAAAACTCAAACTATCTAGCATATATTTTGCTTACAACTTGTATAAACATGCAAAACTGTGACTACTAAGCTCTACTTGAATAATCCAATTGAATCTCTCTAATTACTGTGATTAACTAAAAGGATTTAGTCTTTACTTGAAAGAACCAATCAATCAATCACACAAGTATAGCAAATGTGCACTGATAAATCAAATACAAACTTGTCATATCAATTTAAACAATCAGAAAGAGTCCATCTTGGAGACAGCTTAGCCATATTTTCATCAAATTCAACAAATAATTGAGACCAAAAATGTGTAGCAACATCAATTGACTTTCATAAATACCTCCACTTTGAAAACATACAACTTAGTCTCTGATCTGATGAATCTATCTTACTATATCCATTAGAAAAATGCCTACTGTATATCGAAATAACTAATAGCTCCCTTAAAAAAAATTGCAAGAATGCCTATTTATTCACAAGCATTAGAAAATAAAACATATTTGAAAATCATGTTGGTCATCCATAAAAATTGGGCTCCAAATCAAGTCGACCAGCAATGGTCATCCAAGCAGAAACATGTCAGCCCTGCATTTTGAAATTCTATTTTTCACCAGTGAGACAGTTGGCGAGACAACGCAGTAGTTATGCTAAAGGAAATTCACTCGTTAATTGCTCTACCCTTGTATTTCACTTTCATTGTGACATATCTGAGTTGGGGAGATGTCTCGTAGATCACATTATGTTTTACCGATATGCATTGTCACCTTTTGTATGTCGCTATAACATTCCATTGGTCACACCGAAGCCAAGAAGTATCCCCCAGTTCCCTTTGTGTATCGATGTAGCTCTATGATGTGGGGAAGACCTCTTGCAGACTCCACACTACTTTACCAAAAATCCTTATCCACTCTAAATGTCACTATCACTTAAATATTTTCTTGCTGACGAGTGCCCATTACGAATGTCGCCATAACTTTCAATCTTCGGCGAGACGTCTTGTAGACTATCCAATGCTTCACTGAAGGTATTCAACTATCCCCACATCATTGAGACAAGGCAACACCTATGCCGACAAGGATCTACATGTTTTCCATCAGTGAGACCGGAGGTCACTTGCCGAAACCTTGTGCCGAAAACCCTTAGCTTGGCCGAAACACCTCCATATGTGTTAGTCAGTATAACATGCTGAGCTTGCCAAGACATGATACCGATAACCCATAGCCACACTAAAAAGAAACCCACATGTGAAGTCGGCGAGACATATTGTATTCATTAATACCACTCGCCGAAACCAAAAGGTTACACTGTGCAACATCATTGTCATATTCATCCTCACTGAGACATAAAAAGACTCCTACCGAAAATCATTTGGTAGAAAACCCTTTGCACCGTCGGTGAGACAAACTCACCCCACTGTGACACTATACCAAAGGCACTCAACTTATACCGATGAACCACCAAAATGCAAAGTCAGGGAAATAAGTGATATTCAGTAAGACACCACCCCGAAAGCCATAACATATGTCGAAGAGACCCACAGTGCACTTGTCACTGAGACATCCAAAATTCGGCAAGACGCTAGCCCAACCACCAAGACCAATGCCGATAGAAGCCACCATGGTCACTGAAATAACATAAATGTCTTTCCAATAGGCAACAAATGTTTGCCAACAGAAAAATAGATTAGAGAGACCCAAATGTCATGTCGAAACACCTGAAATGGAAGATATAAGCAGGAAAGCGTAGTGGGTTGGGGAGACAATGGGAGACCTATATCGATATCAACCAGAATATAAAATATGCGTGACCCAATGGATTCAATGGGAAAATATGGCAAAAATGGGTGAAAAATGCATACGGTAGGACCAAATCTAGAAATTTATGAGTAAAACATATGTAAAAACATCATATTTTTACAGTCCCAACAATACCCTCTCTTAGGTAGATGAGACTAGGGTAGATGTAGTGACTATACAAGGTGGAGACAATAATTGTAATGTAACTATCCATCAAGGGAGAGTTACAATACAAGGAGCCCCTCCTAAACCCATGGCTAAGTCATCGAATGACTACAACATTGTGGAACAGCTAAAGAACTCCTGCGTTAATCTCAATTCTAGAACTGCTAAAAATATCACCTACACATAGGGAGATATTGGAGAAAGCATTGGAATAATCGGTCCCTAATGACCTCAATCCTAATTAGTTCCAAGCCATGGTTTCCAAAATCATGTCCAACAATAATTTAGTCTTTTTTGAGAAATATCTTCCACACAGGACAGTCCACAACCAAGCTCTCTACATAGAGGTTGGTGTTCACAAAAAACATGGTCAAGCGAGTGTTGATAGATAATGGTGTGGGTCTAAACATCAATACCTTAAAATTCATCAAACAGTTGGGGTATTCTGATGATTTGATAGAGAAAGGAAAGAGCATTACTATAAGGGCCTATGATGACCTTGAAAGGAATTAAGAAGGAATAGTCAGGCTACTAATGCAGATAGGACTAGCCATCACAAAAACTACATGTCAAGTACTTGAACTTGAGTTTCCTTATAACCTCCTCCTAGAATTCCCTTGGATTCATGCATTATAAGTAGTTCATTCGACCTTTCACCAATGCCTAAAGTTTCCCCATGAAGGGAAAGAGGTGACACTATACGTTGATCCTGAACCCTTCCATTTTTGTGCAAGGTTGGAAAAGTATAATAAGATCCAACGCATACCTAGCAATAGCATATCCTTGCATTCATTCTCATATGTTGACCCTTCCATGCTACCATCAACCTCAACCAAGACCACATCAAGTGAGCAATCAAAAACAAAAATCAAGGTTCAAGTATTGGATAGGGGTAATGGAAATTACCACTTCAACCAAGAATTCTACATTGGCATGCTTCCACCAACTCCTAAAGTCTATGGAGGTCTAAAAGAGATCAAGTATGTGTAGACAATACAAATTATGGCCAAACCCACAATTTTTACCAAGTGGGGGGATATGAAGGACAAAGAGATATTCAAAGAGGACTTCTCATCCATGATTTACAAAGAGGACCAAAAAGAACTAGAAAAGCCACAACCAATTCTAATTGATCTTAACACTAGAGGTTATCAATTAGCGAAAGAAATGGGATATCAAGGAACAGGTGGCCTTGGGCTACACAAACAAGGCCAATGGGAACCTATCATAGTGGAACAATGAAAGAAAAATATGGGACTAGGCTATGAGCCAAAAGATGTGGTTACTCCAAAAACTGGATGAACCTCTTTTAAGAAACAAGAATCTTCTACTAGCATTAAGACACTAGATATCTACCATATCATGGATGATGATTTACCCATTGAATACTTATTTGACAAATTTAGCATTGCTAGGTTCCCTCTACAATTTATCAAACCATTCCCAATATTTATTATTATTTTGGAATAGACTTGAATGAATATGAATGGGATTCTCCTTCCTTTATCACTGGATATGGTTCCCCCACTTCTACCAATGATGACATAGACACCCAATGGGAAAAATATACTGGATCCATACTAACCATTTCAACAACCTCCATAAGCTTTGTAGATAATGATGATAGCCTACCCCTTTGCTACCCACAATTGATAGATTGGGACCAATAACAACATACACCTATTCTGGATCAATTCTAAAATGATGAAGCAATCACAGAGTTCATGGGAATTTGAACAGACATACCAGCTGGAGATCACAAAGCAGGGTTCATCATAGAAATTTAACAAGGTGCATACTTCAATGGAGAGATTGAATCTTCTAGTCACAAAAGTGAAAGAGAAAACATAAAAATAAAAATGTGATCCCTTAGAGAATACCACAATGTGGCTTTATCGAATCCTGAAAAGAAAAAATAAAGGACACATCTAAAGGTGAAAACCTCCCTAAGGCACCCAAGGATGGAGGGTTCAATCTCCCCATATCATAATATCAAGAAAGATCAACGCTCCTAGTATAAGAAGCAAAGTCCATAAATGTCGGCACAACAGAGGACCCAAAGATAACATACCATGCAGCGTCACTTGATCTTGAAGAGAAAGAAAACTTCATAACATTCATCAATGACAAGAAAGTAAACTTTGTGTGGACCTATGTAGATATTCCTAAACTAGATCCAGCACTAGTGGTACATCATTTAGCCATCTCCCTTGGAGAAAAGCCTACCAAGCAGAAACTCAAAAAAATTCATCCTCAGCTAGCATTATTGGTAAAGGTAGAACTAAAGAAGTTACTAGATGTGGGTTTCATTAGACCCATTGATTATCCATAATGGATATCAAATCTAGTACCAGTGTCAAAGCCTACTGGGGGAATAAGGATCTGCATAGACTTCAAAGACCTGAACAAAGCCTTCCTAAAGGATGAATTCCCCCATCCAAGTATTGACATGATCATTGATCTAACCATAGGGCATGAGATACTATCCTTAATGGACAGTTTCTTTGGATATAACTAGATAAAAATCTCTCCAAGTGATCAACACAAAATAGCATTTACTTATGCTTGGGGACCTTCTAATGGAATGCAATGCCATTTTGTCTAAATAATGCAAGAGCAACATATCAAAGAGCAATGATGACTATATTCCACGATATGCTAAATACAATCATGGAAGACTATGTGGACAAAATTCTAGCAAAGTCAGTCAAAAGGAAAGACCACTTGACCAATCTTGCAAAGGTGTTTGATCGGCTTGAACAATATAATTTGAGACTCAACTCTAGGAAGTGTGTGTTCAGAGTAACATCCAGAAAGCTATTAGGGTACATAGTGTCAAGAAGGGGGATTGAAGTGGATCCTGCAAAATTAAAAGCTATATTAGAGATGCTCCACCAAACACATTAAAACAACTAAGGAGTTTACAAGGGAAGTTGCAATCCATTAGGAAATTTATCACACAACTCACAAACAAATGTCACCCTTTCACTCATCTCTTGCACAAAGAAATCACCTTCAAGTGGGATGGGATATGTGACCAAGCATTCCAACAAGTCAAGGAGTACCTAATTACACCTCCTGTACTCATGCCACCTATTCTAGACAAGGAAATGGTACTCTATGTGTCTACCACACAAGCAGTGTTGGGAGCTCTCCTAGCCCAACTAGATGATGATAAAAAAGATATAGTGATCTACTACATCATTCGAACATTGGTGGGCTATGAGTTGAAATACTCGCCCATACAAAGAGTGTGTCTCTTAGTCATATTTACGACACAAAAGTTGAGACACTAAATCTTAAATAGAAAGATAAAATTTATTTCAAAGGTAGACCCACTAAAGTACCTACTAGAAAAAGTAGCCCTAAAAGGCTGAATTGCTAAATGGGTGATGATTTTGAATGAATTTGATATAGAATATGTGGATAGAAGAGCCATCAAGGGAAAAATCATAGCATACTAGCTGGCCGAAGCACCCATAGATGATCATAAGCCTCTCATAGTGGACTTTCTAGATGAAAGTATCCTGATGATAGAACAGATGTGCCATTAGACTCTATACTTTGATGGGTCCCACACTCAACATGGCTCTGGAGCAAGTATTATATTTCTCACACCATAGGGAGATAGTATACCCAAGGCATACAGGATTGCTTTCCCATGCATGAACAATATCTCATAATATGAAGCTTTAATCACAAGGCTCAAAATGGCTATTGAATGGAGAATAAAAGAGCTACATGTCTTTGGAGACTCTCAACTAGTGATCAAACATGTGAATGATAAGTACCAAACAAAAGATGACAAGTTGATGCCGTATAAAAGGATGGTGGATAGCTTCAAGGAATATTTTGTCA
Organism: Sequoia sempervirens; assembly: GCA_007258455.2. Classification (NCBI taxonomy): domain Eukaryota; kingdom Viridiplantae; phylum Streptophyta; class Pinopsida; order Cupressales; family Cupressaceae; genus Sequoia; species Sequoia sempervirens. Next base: position 31,325 of record VDFB02374309.1, read on the forward strand.
CAATAACCTTTGAAAAAATTCCTCGGATCAACAATAGAGTTGTCGATGCAATGGAAACAATAGGCTCACTTCTTGATATTCCACAGAATGTTCCTAAGTATGAGTTCTTCATGGAACAACTGCTCGCACTTGCATTTGACATCCCAAAATCAGAACTGGTATGTGTTATTGTTGGTCCTAACTCCCCATTGTACCAAGATACATTCAACTATATATAGCACAGTATCATACCACTTGACCTAACAACCACTTAAAAGAAAACCTTCACCCATAGAACTTCCCGCTTTACAATCCTAGGAGATACCCTATACCATCATAGTCTAGATGGTATGTTACTCTAGTGTCTTAATGCAAAAGAAGTACAAACTTCCTTACAAGAGGTACATGAAGGTGTTTGCACGTCCCACTCTAGTGGACCCAACCTAGTCCAAAAATTGCTCAGAATGGGGTATTATTGGCCCTCCATGGAACAAGAATGCATTCAGTATTCTAGAAAGTGTCGTCAATGCAAGCAGCATAGTGACCTTGTTCATTCACCAACATAAGAGTTGAGACCCATCACAATACCATGGCCTTTCTCGTGATGGGGATTAGACCTAGTAGATGATATTTCTCTTGCTTCATCTAATGGGCATAAGTTTATTATCACAGCAATAGAGTATTTCACTAAATGGATAGAGGCAATTCCATTGACCTACATCACTGGAAAATAGATATCAAAGTTCATTCTGAATTTTCTAATTTTTAGGGATGAAAATCACCAAACAATAATAGAGTACAATGGAACCCCATTAAAGAATCAAGACGTCAAATAACTTTTCTCCCAATTCTCTATCCAACATAAATTCTTCATGCCCTATTACCCCCAAGGAAATGGTCAGGCCGAAGCATCTAATAAAACCATACTAAAAATACTAAAAAATACTGTTAATGGAGCCAATCATGATTGGAATTTGCATCTAAACCCAGCCTATGGGCTTATCGAACCAACATCCGAACACCTACAAGTTCCACACCACTTTCTTTAGTCTACGGATCATAGGTTTTTTTACCTTTCGAGGTCAAAATCCCCTCATTGCGAATCTCATTAAAAGGAATGGTCAACAATGAAGAATATTGGGTATCCAGGTTAAATGAGTCGGAACTCCTAGATGAAAGGTGTTTGAGCACGTTAAACCATCTACAGGTTTATCAAAATCAACTCAAACAAAATTATGACAAAAGGATCAAGGACAAGAACTTACAAGTTGGTGACCTAGTGCTCAAAGAGAATTAGAATGTACAAGTGAATTAGGATGGCAAAGGAAAATTTTAACCCAACTAGTTAGGCCCATTTATCATCACAACAAGCTATGGGTCTATAGATTAGCAGTTGGCTACTCCTGAAGGAGAACCTTTAGTTGAACCTGTGAACATTAGCCACCTCAAGAAGTTCTATACGTAAAGCATGTCAGAATACCCCAAGAAAAAGGGTAAAAATCTAAAAAAAGGAAAAAGATAAAAAAAATACAAAAAAAATAAAAAATAAGAAAAATAGTAAAAATAAATAAAAAAATTCTTTGAGTGAAAACCACTTTGTGGTGCTCCTAGAATAGGTACCATAGTGAAAACCTAGAAAATAGGTGTTATGTTTGAATAAGAATTGCATCATTATCTATTGATACTATCCAAAGTATTCACCCATTTGTCTCATAATAAAGTATGTGTCCAACCATGGCTTGTTATTGATTTAGGAAAGTAGTCTTGTCTCCAACAGGGGAAAACTTCCTAAATCTACTCGTGGATTGGATCTTTGAGCATCTTATCATGGTCAAAACTATCCAAAATCAAAAACATCTAAAAAACAACAAAATCAAAAACATCTGAAAAACAACAAAAATCAAAAACATCTGAAAAATAACAAAAATCAAAAACATTTGGAAAACATAAAAAAAAAACATCATTGGATTATTCCTTCACTCAAATAGTCTAAGATATCAACATTTTCTTGAACCTCATGACTAGTTCAAGTAGATTTCTTGCAACATATCCTCTAGAAATAGAAGTGGAATATCAATCCAAGTTATCAATGTTGTTTGAAATTCCAAAAACAAGTTTATGCTTTTAGTCAACTAGTTGAACTACGTGGTCTCTATGTATATAACGTAGGAAAGGCTTATCTTTTTTCAGCCCTCAAGGCCTTAGGTCAATCCCCATAGGTTTCTAACATGATTTATTTTCAACTTAGTAAAAAAATGCAAAATCCAAAAATATTCACAAAATAGAAAATATCAAAAACATTCAAACCGAACTACGAGCCTCTACGTGTACAATGTAGGCAAGGCTTATCTTTAATGAGACCTTGAGGCCCTAGGTTATTCCCCTAAAAATAACAAAAAAACATCATAAAACTTACAAAATCAAAAGGATCCTAAACCCGCCATCAAAATCTGCAATAAACTTTTCACCCATAATAAAAAAATCGTCACGCTCACCCTTTGACAAAATAAACAAATAGAACATAACAAACATGAACAGTTAGAACTTTCAAGCAAACAATCACAAAGATTTGATTGCAAAAAACAAATGAAAACAATGCCAAAGTACTACCTACCTATCTATTGGAAATTCATCAACAACATCCTAAGGTATGCCTTAACGGATTCATTCCTACGATAGACATGATCAACAATGGATAATAGCCTGAAACCTCAAAACAAATATGGCAAGTGATACAAAAAAAATTCTTTTATCTTTTTATAGTCTTATTTTTATGATTTATTTTATTGACTTATTCCCAAGATCTCTCGAGGATATCCATAAGGATTTAGAGAATAAGGAATGGGGGGTAATTGAGCATCATTTGAGTTTGTTGTTTGTAAGATATTTTTGTGATACTACAATGGAAAATAGTTGCTTTATTGGGTGTATGGAAGTTGTTTTATGACAATTCATGTAGTAGGTGCATGTTAGGTATTTCATACCTCTGTGTAAATGGTCTGAAATATTTTTAACACAACCCAACCATATACTTTAAACAAATTTTTCATATGTCTGGTATAAACAAGAATATTCCTTGTATGTCAAGTCAAGGTCCACGCAATGGATACAAAGTCACCTTGGTCATTAATACCTTGGTTCATAGTATCTATTTGCTACATCAAACATGATTGTTCAAAATGTGAAGCCTCCAAGCAAAGAGAAAGCAACTCATCAGTACTAACAACATCAAATTTCTATCCATTATCAAATATTTCTTCTAACATCCATCCTACATTACAATATCATTAGTACCATATCCATCTTGCATCCACAAATGTCATCAAATACATATCATGATGATAATAAAGAAATCAAAACATCATGTATAATGTATAAGGCATACATCCATCATATATCATCCATATATCATATCCATAATAAAACATCATATGAAACAATATATTATCCATCCATCCACATCATATGCATACATCAAAAAATTACAAAATCATGTATAAGAATACATCGTCATACATCATCATACATCATCATCCATTATCATTACATAAAATGAAGTTGAATTGAAGAAGGTATATCTCATATATATCATCATCAAAAAAAGAGAATGTCATATTACATCATCATCATGGAAACAAGTGTGATAGGATAATACAAAATAATACATATATACGAGGCCTTAGTTGGGCCGATGAATATATATATAAAATCATGTCTACAAAGTGTCTAAATAACAAAATAAAGATCAAGTACAAATATGACACTCTCTGAAAGGAAGAGGAGGACTCTATAGACTAGGTTGCAGACCACCATCTAGATTTGGATGTCTAATAGACTACCCATTTGACTCAACACCACCACCTACAACATTAGGCTCTCCAAATCTCAGTCGTCGTTGTGCTCGAGGAACAAAAGTATCATACAAATTTTGGTAATATGTAGCCCTCTATAATAATTGATCCCACTCAATGTGAATACTATCACGCTATCCTCAAACTATCCCTCTTTGTGGTAATAGCCTACAACTATGTCTCAACAATGAGACAACACCCAATCTTTGTATCTTGCTTTAATCTAAAACCATCTCACTCCTGCCAAGCAATGTCTCTCTCTACTATCAATGTGGCAATCTCTACCTCTATAGCCTATTGTTTCCCTATCTCTACAACTAACTATGCACCTCCATCCCCAGGTGGTGGAGGGGGACTTGGAACTTGTCCCTAACCCTGCATCTGATCACCCTAGGCACCATCTTGTTGGGCCCTACCAAGATTCTCTACTAGAATCTTGAGATGTTGTCTCTCTCCTCACTTACCTATGATGCCTACTCTGCCCACTACAGGATCACTGCCAAGATCTGTAAATCTCAGAAGAACATGTCATGACCACTATTGATCAAAATCAGGAGTGGTACCTAGATTCGCTAAACCAATTGGCCAACCCCATCTGAATGGGGAAAGGTCTCTAAACTCAACAATAGTAGCATCATGATCAAGTTGTAGGCCCCATATGCAGACCTCCCTAGTGGTTCAACCAAACCAAGCCTCATAATTATCTGGGAACCGACCCTATCTCTTCCCAAACTACCTACATACCCTATCAGGTAAATATCACTCTAGAAGAGAGTGTGTGTGACCAATCAACCATCTCGTCTACCTACAGTATACCAACTACTCTTGATCCTTAGGCCAGACCTCATAATCCATAAATGGTCTCCATATAAAACCTAGAATATCATCAAATACATGATGCCATTGTGAATGTTTCCTAAGCAAGGTATAATGTAGAAAATCTCCATAACAATAAGAGTATGGATCACTAGCAATTTGATCATATATACCATTAGGCCGAGCAACTACGATGTGCTCCCAAGCCCATACGTGCAAAAGAGAGACACCTACAGAAATATATTTCCCACCATGATATGCAACCTCATGCATATCTCTGTATAGGTGGGCGGGGAGATATGGACCCCATGTATATCTAGTCCCATGCTCAAACATCTTGTTGATACATATACCCCATCCCATAGGAAACTAAGGTCCTTTCCTATTAGGAACAACCAACCTCGAAACCAAACCACAAAGAACAAGGGAAACAAGATCAACACTACCAATAAACTCTGATAAGTCTATCTCTGACTGGAAAACCTCTAAACGTCTCACACCGAGAACATGCCACATAGCACAGGTGCCTTGACGAACATGATAGGTAACCAACTCTCTATGAATGGGTAGATGGAGGATCCTCCACACATCCTTGAGGGTGAATGGTGGCCTCCCCTATAGGTAAATGGAATGAAGAAGTCTTTGAATGCCACTGCTCCATGAGTGCGGTCATCATCCCAATGTGACATTAGATGGGAGCATGTAACATATGTGTTGCAACCTAACAACATCTAGAATATCTTGCTCCAGTACATCGAAACTAGCAATCAAATCAAATAGATCTTGAGATTGTCGCTCCCTCAACTACAGTGGTTTAAGGGCCACCTATAATCATTCAACCCGCAATGTTAAGGGTTCACTCTAAAAATGCAAAATAAACTTCAAAATGATGAAAACAAAGACTTAGAGTTCCAACAAGTCAAAAGCAAATAAATTTAGTCAAAAGCGATAAAAATTTTAAGAAAAAGTGCGAGACTAAGGCAAAAGTGAGGAATTCATTTCAGAAGTGATGGAAAATTTCAGAAGTAGAGAAGTCAAAAAGCACAAATGTTTGCCAATAGCACAAATGAAATAAAAAAGCACAAAAACTGATAAACAAGCAATCAAAAGGGATGAAATAAGTCAAAGGCGATATTCAAAAGTGAAGTAATAAGACAAAAGCTCAAAATGAAGTCAAGTGTGCAAAGTTATGTCAAAAGTGTTGAAACTGATGCAAAAGCACCAAAAACCTAAATCTTGGACTATTGACTAGCTTGAATTCATGCACAAATTATGAAAACATGGAAAGGGGAAAGCAAAAATTGAGAGAGTACATACCAGAGCACCGACGCCTATGGGTCGTCCATACTCTCAAACCGCATCTGTGCGATGTGGGGCTCCCTGAATCCTTGCCATAGCTCCTTAACAACTGAAAAACAAGAAATCCAGAGGAAAGAATTCTCTATAGACTCAAAGTGAAAATGAGGTAATTAATTAGAACCCTAATTACCTATTTTAACCCTCAAAAACCCTAATTTTTACCTAGGAAACCCTAATTTTTACTTAGGGAACCTTCTTACATTCAAATTAGGAGTTCCCAAGAACATTTGAACAAGCAACAAAAGACCTATAGACTTAATTTTTCATTCTCTACACATCAAAACTAAAGTAGAATAGTGTCGTGAGCTTGACCTCAAAATAGAAATTTTTTACCAACCTCTCAAAGGGGTAGCATAGAGTCCTACCATCATTCCACTAACCACTGAGGCATAGCGGGGCATAATTTTTTTTCAAAAATTTGATCTCAACATTGAATCTTTGAAACAAGGCAACCCATACTTTGTATCAAAGAGGGGAAAAATTAGACATGTAAAATTTACCTAACACTTATCACACATACTAAATGACATTTTTGCATCATCAGCATCATTATCATCAAATATCACTGCATTTCACATCAATTACATCAAAAACCCTAAATTACACTATTAATTGAATAATATGTAGACATTAAATTGCATTTATTTAATAAAGTCCTAATCTAACTTTATTTTTTCCTGATTAGTTAAATAACACCAATTATTTAATTATATCGCTAAATCACTTTATTCCCCTAAGTCGATTAAATTATTAAATCATAATAGTTTAATTAACTTACTTTGCCTCCAAATTTGAATAAATTGATTAAGTTATTCAAAACATCATCAAAAATCAAATCAAACTAATGCAACTTTGTTTGTAAAATCCAAACTTGATCTGCACATTCAACTCCAAAAAGAATTGATTAATTAAATCAATTAATTAATCATTCTCAACCACTTTCCTAATTGAGAAAATTATGATCCCCTAATTTCTCAATCTATTCCTGACTAATCAATCTATATTCTCGATTGATCAATCAATTCTTCAATCACACTAATCATGCAACCAATTTGCAGAGATTATACCCATATAAATCCTCTCAACATCTTTCAACTGTCAATCAAGATATTCTACTATGTGACCTTGATCATCCATTGCAAATCACAAATTCTATATAGCAAACCTCTTTCCTTTGAAAAGAAGGATCGAAGAATCAACCTATCTTGCACAATGAAGTACTACTGAGATCATAATCAACATTGAAAAAACTTCAACACATCTCTTCAATCAACACATGCATCATTCTTCAAAGCTCTCGTACACAACAATGGAGGCTTTACAGTGATACGAACTACCCAACATATTGTGAATACACTCTGACATGGGATGGTAAGATTGTATTGTTTTGAGTTCATGTTTATTGTCTTCTTCCAATAACATTCTTGAATTCATTAGCTTTAAGTTTCATTTCGTGAGTGAAGGAATAGATCTTAATTTGTTGTTTTCATTTAGATTAGTTTCTATTTCATTTGCAATTATCTTGTTTATACTCTTAGATTTTCCCCCTCACACACTTTCTACTAAGCTTTAAGACATTACCAAGACATTTTATTCCTTTCATATACTTTTAAGCAATTTTAAGCATTTGGAAATGGAAACATGTGATGTTAATATGTGTATGTATGAATTCATGAATATCTATGAAGTTTAGTAGGATTTTATTTTTAATTTATGATTGTTGATAATGAGAATGCCTTAGGAAATAAGACTAACATTTGCATCAAAGACAACTATCAACTTGTAGCAACGGGCTTCTCAACCCGTAGTATAAGGACTATAGATTGTTGCAAAGAAGTCAACCGACTAGGGAACGACACTTTCAAATGAAGATGAAGGTGATCATTTATTGATCAATGTGTGGATCACCTAGTAATTCTCTTACCTACCAATAAGACAGCTAGGAGAAGAAGAAGTCTATTTTCAACACGATTGAATTATGATAGAACTATTCTACTAAGCATGTTTTTGTTATAAACGGTTAATTTTTTTGGACATAGAATACACATTTTATTTCTCTACTCTCGTTTCAAGTAATTAGAATTTTTTGTTTTAAGACTCAATCCTCTTCCTATTCTTGAGGAAGATTTGATAAACGTTCCTTAGTTTATTTTTAGTTAATGAATAATGGGACTCCCTCAAAATACCCTATATAGTAAGACACCCTTGTCGAGGAGGAGATATAGTAGCACTAGTAGTAGCAACAATATTATGAGAAAAATAAAATATGTGTTATTGAACAAAAATCTTCAATAGATTTCATGTTAGATTTTGTGTAACAATTATATATTAGAATACAATAAAATAGAATTGTTTTTATACTATGATTTGTTGAGTAAGTGATTGAAAAGATCTAGTGGAAGTAACAACTCAAGCAAGGGTCACTTGAGGTACTGTTGAACCACTTCAATTTAGTGTTAGGGTTAGAAAGGAAAATATCTAACAATTAAATGCAGATTTAATTAATAAACAGAGAAACTATAACACACATAGAATAAACTATAACACAGAGAATTTAAGGTGGTTCACCCAATCTGGGCTACATCCACCAAACTGCAGCCATCCAATACTTTTATTATCCAGTGCAAAACCTATTACAATCTTGCGAATAATCGCATTTTTCATCATATTATAATACCCATCCGAACCCCTTTTTAACAAGCTTAGAAGCTTCCATATTTTGGGTTCTACAAAATTGGATTTTTCCTTTTTCATTGATAGCATGATCAGTCGCCATATTTTGGGGTGTACAGTATACCATGGGCTATACAATATAGCATGATCAGTTGCCACATACCAACAATCTCCCACTTGGAGACTGATCAGGCTCCACACCAACACAATCTCCCACTTGGAGACTAATCCTAGACAACACTGTTGCAATTACAGCTCCCACTAGAAATAAGTACCTTGGACCTTTCTGCTCTATTATAATTGAATTCAACCTTGAAGGCCAACTGAAGCTGAAGAGGAGCTCAGCTTCTCCCTTGTCACCACCTTCATAAACATATCCACTAGATTAACATCTGTATGTATCTTGTCCATCTTGACCTGTCCATCCTCCAACACCGACAGAAGGAAATGATATCTCAACTGTATGTGTTTTGTTTTAGAATGCAAGGAAGAATTCTTTGCAAGATGTATAGCACTCTGGCTGTCTGTAAACAAGTAATTTCCATCATGTTGTTTTCCCAACTCATCCATGAAAAATTTCAGCCATATCATCTCATTTGCCGCCTCTGTTGTAGCAACATACTCTACCTCTGTAGTGGATAAAGCAACCGCCTTCTGCAATAGAGAAATCCAACTCACTATTGTCCCACCAACTGTAAATACATAACCTGTGGTACTTCGCCTGGTATCTATATCCCTTGCCAAATCTAAGTCAACATAGCCTTTTAAATCAGTGTTAGAGCCCCCAAAACATAAAAATTTATTGGATGTACCTCTCAAGTACCTGAGAATCCATTTTACCACATTCCAATACTCAACTCTGGGATGAATCAAATACCTGCTAACAACTCCTATGGCATGTGCAATATCCAATCTTGTGCATACCATGGCATACATTAAACTGCCTATAGCTGAAGCATATGGTACCTTGGACATTTTTTCTTCCTCCTCTTATGTCTTTGGACACATATCCTTAGTCAATTTAACATGACTAGGCAAAGGTGTGCTGACAGCTTTTGCATTCTCCATATGAAATCTCTACAACACCTTTTCAACATAATTAGCCTGAGATAAAAACAATTTCCTATTTTTCCTATCTCTACAAATTTTCATACCAAGGATTTGCTTTGCTACCCCCAAATCCTTCATAGCAAAAGATTTTGCTAACGGTTGTTTTAGCTCACTTATGTGATCCATGTTAGACCCTGCTACAAGCATGTCATCAACATATAAACATAAAATAATGTAGTTTTCATTATCCAACCTCTTAAAATAAACACAATGGTCAGAATTACACTGGTTGTAGCCTTGCTCAACCATAAAACTATCAAATTTCAAGTACCATTTCCGAGGTGCTTGCTTCAAGCCATATAAACTTTTCTTCAATCTGCACACTAGTTTCTCCTTACCTTTGACCTCAAAACCTTGTGGCTAGTCCATATATATTTCCTCTTCCAAATCACCATGGAGAAAGGTTGTTTTAACATCAAGTTGTTCTAAATGCAAATCTTTAGTAGCCACAATACTCAAAACAATACGAATAGAAGTCATTTTAACAACTGGAGAAAAAATTTCATCAAAATCAATACTCTTTTTCTGTGCAAATCCCTTTACAACTAATTTGGCTTTAAATCTCTTCTTACCTCCATCCTCCTCTTTCAGCCTATAAACCCATTTGTTTGGTAAAGCCTTTTTACCTGCAAGCAACTTGCATAATTCCCAAGTCTGGTTTTTTAGCAAGGAGTCCATTTCTTCTTCCATTCCATGCTCCCATTGAACCTTGGTATCCACCTACATAGCTTCATCATAATATTCTGGTTCACTAGCATCAGTTAATAAAATAGTATACAAAGAGGGAGAGAATCTTTCTGGAGGTCTACTTATCCTTGAAGATCATCTAACATGAGTTTGTGGTATTTGTTGTTGCTGTTGTTGCCCAGCATGAGGAAGCACTGAAACAGATCATTGTTTGGAACATCATCCAACACTGCATAATCATTTTCTTTCTTCTCATGTTGTAGCAACATATCTTTGTACAAAACTTTCTCATTGAATATGACATCCCTGCTTCTCACAATTTTCTAATTTTCAAAATCCCAAAGCCTATAACCAAATTCATCAATGCCATATCCAACAAATACACATTTCTTTGATTTTGCATCAAGCTTGGTTTTATTTTCAGAATCTACATGTGCAAATGCTTCACAATCGAAGGTTTTGAGAAAAGAATAACTCACCTTCTTACCTTTCCATGCTTCCTATGGAATACCACAACCCAAAGGATTAGAGGGACCTCTATTAATTAAATAAATAGCAATGTTTATAGTCTCTGCCCACATTTTTAAAGGAAACCCAACATGCAATCTCATAGTCCGTGCATGCTCCATTATTGTTTTGTTCATGTGCTCAACCACTCCATTTTCCTGTGGAGTCCTTGGAACCATTTTCTATCTACAAATACCATTAGAGGAACAATAATCTTAAAACTCTTTGCTGCAATACTCACCACCATTATCAGATCTGAGACATTTTATCTTTTTACCCATCTCATTCTCAACCAAGCTTCTCCATTTTTTAAAAGTTTCAAATACATCAAATTTATGCCTAAGGAAATAAATCCATACCTTCCTAGTTGCATCATCAATGAATGTAACATAATACAGAGAGCCACCAAGAGAAGATACATGAGCTGGTCCCCATACATCCATATGCACAAGCTCCAATTTCTCATCTTTCTTTTGCTTCCCATCCTTGAGAAAACTTACTCTCTCTTTTTTTCCATACACACAAATTTCACAAAAATCCATATTAACACATTTTAGACCTGGTAAAACATTGTTTGAATGAAGTAATTTCATACCTTTTGCACTCATATGCCCAATTCTATTATGCCATAGTGTTGATTCAGAGTCCATAGCAACTGTATGATCTTCTACCTGCTGAACTGCAGCAACTGTTCCTGAACATTGACCTTTTTTCGTAACAATTAAAGTAGAAGGAACAGTATGACCTGTACAAAGATATAAGGTGCCTACTTTCACACCTTTTGCTACCACTAAGGCACCCTTTGTGACCTTCCAATTTTTATCACTAAATGTAACAACACAACCTTCATCATCTAGTTGCCCTGCTGAAATTAAATTTCTACTTAACTTTAGAACATGCCTTACCTCGCGTAGTAACCAATGATTCCCATTCTGCAACTTAATCTTGATTCTTCCCTTTCCAACAATCTGATAGGGTTTTTTATCTCCTAAATAGACCAGCCCAAAATCCCTTTGGACATAATCAAGAAAATAGCTTCAATGGCATCCCAAAAAGGATTTTTTCCTATGAAAAAGGACTTAGACAAGGAGATCCCCTATCTTCTTATCTATTTATAATTGTTTTTGAAGTTTTAGGGAGAAATATTTAGATAAAACTTGATCAAGGATCTCTCAAAGGGGTTAAAGTTGCTTCTTCTCATCTTCCTACTTCTCACCAATTTTTTTTTTGTGATACCATTATTTTTGGAGTTGCATTGATTATTGAAGCTGCCCATTAGAAATATACTCTTCAAGATTATTCTAAGGCTTTAGGACAACACATTAATTATTCTAAAAGCAAGGTCTATTTCTTCAATATTGATCAGATGTTAAAAGACATGCTAATGAGGATCTTAGAATGCCAAGTTGATGTTTTTCTATCCTTCTATATTTTACTTGCATTAAGCACTCAAAAACCGACAAAAATCTATTGGAATGGCATTATAGAAAGGATTCAAAAAAATCTAGTAGGGTGGAAAGGTAAGCTTCTAAGCCAAGCTGGTAAGCTTTAGCTTTTAAATGCCTCTCTTCAAAATATCCCTATCTACTATCTTTCTCTCTTTAAGATCCCAAAATTCATTACTAATAGAATAGATAAAATTCAAAGGAAATTCATTTGGATTGAAGTAGAAGAAAATTCTAGGATTGCTCTTGTTAACTAGGAAAAAGAGTGCTCTCCTAAAAATTATGGGGGCCTTGGTGTAAGAAGGTTAAAATTATTAAATAAAGCCCTCTCTAAAATTGGTTGGAACTTCCTAGGAGGTAAAAAAGGTTGTGTGGATATTTTAAAAGAAAAATACCTTAGAAATTCTAACCTTGGATGTTCCCTATTCTCTTTGGATTGGCCTAGTGGTTCAATCATATGGAAGAACATTATGAAAATAAGAAACACTCTTAGACAAGGAATTAGAAGGAGAGCGGGAAATGGTGGAAAAATCAAATTTTGGGATGATTCTTGGAATAATGGTTTGGTTTTATCCTCATATAATCAACTAAATCAAATTAAGAAAAGGCTTATAAGAATCAATGGGAATTACTTGCATGATATTTTGACTGGGGAGGTATTACTCCAAAATGGAAGAACTTCAAGGAACAACTAGCTAGAGGAAAGAACCTATGGGGAAGGATACATCATGTGAGGGTTGATACTTCTCAATTCTTATATCCTCTTATTGGTGACTACCTCTTCTTCCCATATAACAAATATTATGAATGGATTTGGAGTGGACTCCCTATAGGATGCTTCTCTATTAAATCTACTTATGATAGGATGGATCAACTTATGCTTCCTCCTCTCAACTTTGATTGGAATAAGGTTTGGAATGCTAATATTATTACTAAAATAAACTATTTTTGGTGGGAAACGGATCATGGTAGTATTCTCACCATAGAATTTCTCAATAAAAGAGGCTTTTAGCTTATTAATAGATGTTCCCTTTGTTATGATGATGTTGAGAGCATCGAGCACCTATTTTTCCTCTACGCCTTTGCTTAGTAGATCTAGATTCCTTTTTGAAGAATTATGTTGGTTGATTGGGTTTTTCCTTATTCTCTCAAGAAACTTGTGGAATAGTGGAAAAACTACCGTTTTGGCCATCCCATCATTGAAGAACTATGGAAACAAATCCCTCCTTTTGTGCGATGGGGATTATAGAAAGAAATAAATAATAAAATATTTAGAGATCAGAAGAGTAGTATGGATTTCTTCTTGAGAATATTAAAAAAAAATTAGGACAATATAAACTCTCAAAAATATGGCTTCTCCAAATAGATGCCTTCCTATGGAAACATCAGGATCAATAAGAATTGAGGAATTAGAAAAAACCTAACTACAATTAATTGGATTAAACTTCTAAGTGAAAAGGGAACTAAATAGCTCCCTCTAGACAAAAGTTGGATCAAGCTCAATTTTGATGGTTGTTCAAAAGGGAAGTTGGGGTTTGTTGTTCCTGGAGGTGTAATAATAAATCATAAAGTTTATCTAATTTAAGGTTATACAAGGAATCTAGGTATTGGCACTAGTAATGTAGAAAAAGAAATTTTTGTTTGGTGGGGATTAAAGAGATTGAGAGAGAAGGGTTATAATAAAGTTGAAATTGAAGGAGACTCCAAATTGGTTAAAAATATTCTCAAGGGAGACTCTACTACTCCTTGGAGAATAAAGGATCTAATGGAGGATTCAAAAATAATGGTTGAAGGAGCTTCCATCAATATAAGATAAGACACTCATATAGGGAAGGAAATAGGGTAGCAAATGTTGCTTCCAATGAGGGGATTTCTTGTTTGAACTAGGTAAGGTGGAATCATGAAGATGTACCTCAAAAAATGAAAGATCTTATTTCAAAAGAGAGATTTGGGATTAATAGGACCTTGAAACATTACAATTATATATGGAGATAGTAAGAGTTCTATGACTAAGGTGACTATGGAAGACCCTCGATCTCCCCTTTTTGGTATTAAGAATCATTTTTTTAAAGTGAAAGACAAAGAACCTGTATATTATATTAATAGTAATATAGGTAAATATAGAATGCCATGAAATGCAAGAGTGTCAAATATCCAAAATGGATGAAGTCCCATAGATACATTCTTTAACTACCAAAAGTCACATTATTAGCTTGGCTCATCTCATGTAACATTATTTTTCCTCTTTTAGTTGTAGCAATTCCATAAAGGTTCTTTGTTGCAATTCTATTTGGGTTTTTCTCATTCAAAGCAAAAAAAATTTTGGTTATCTAGGTCTCCAATGGAGGTGGAATAATATTTTAGGGTGTATGATGGGTGGCCCAAGGAAGAAATTGGAGCCCCTTTCATATATTCCTCTAAAAGATACTATTGAACTCTAGAGGATCTTTGAGGAAGCTGGTACCATGCCTTTTTTTCTAGTAATGTAGGGCTTCAATGACAAACTTATATCCAAATTATGAAACTCTCCTAGAATGAGGGGACAATCTCTATAGGAAACATTCGATTCAAGGTGAATCCTCAACTCATAGGGGATGCAAATGGATTAGAGTGCAAAGGCATAAGGTGGCCAAATTTAGCAATGGAAACTATCAAAGATTTATCGACAACTTCTTTGAAGGGGATGAAAAGCCACAAAGATCTCATAATGACTATGAAAGGGAGAAGCTGTTAGTGCCTTTCAATTCGGTAAGCCTAAATATTATGCATTATTTTACTTTAGAGTGGAGATTTAAAACCATTCATGGGTACCATTTTCCCTTCTTGAACAACATTAGGTATAAAGAAAAATTAATATCCTAATTTTTCTTGATGTCATCCCTTCACTAAGTCTGCATTGCTAAGAGGGCTTCTCCTTTGTTGCACCAATGTCTTATTCTAACCATTTATAATCATGTACTATCTAGTAAGCCTCAATTATGTCGTGCTAAATCAGTTAAACCTTTGTAGATTAAATTATCCAAAGATAATCCTTACATGTCTTTGAACAGTCCCCCTTCGAGAAGGATGCCCCAAAATTGTCCTTTAAAAAATGTCACTTCTTAGACCCCTTCCATAGTTAAAAGTAGTAAAATTCTTCCTCTCAAAAAAGGAAAATCTGGTAAAACCCTAATACTTCCAAAAGTAATAATTTGAGTCCCTTGGTGAGTAAAGGGTTCAAGGTTGATGCTATTGAGATTCTTGATGAAGGTGATATTGGTTAGCAGTGTGATATAAGTGGTGGGATGGGTGAAAGACAATCTGATCATTTAGCCAAAGTGGGTATCCAAAAAAAAGGTAAGAACTACAAGGGAAAAAAAAATCCTTCAATGAGGTGTTCAACAAGTCCTCAAATGAGGAATACCAAGTCCTTATTCTGAGGAGGAAATTCAGGATAATAGCATGCATAAGACTAGAGAGTAGGATGCCCGTGAGGATGAGGATGACATCAATGAGTAGGAAGAGATCAAAGATATTGAAATGAATGAGATAAATACAAGAAATGAGGAAGATTATAACAGGATGAAAAGAGGTTAGAAAGATGAAAATTTTGATAATAATGAAGAGAGGGAGAGCTTAGACAAAGATGAAGAGACTGATCCTGCGTCTCTTCAAAATATTAAAATCCAAATAAAAGAATTATAGGGTCAGGTTAATTATATTGAGTCAAAAAATGATAGAAAATTGCTGAAGGATAAGATAACTAACCTCGATAATGCTATTAGTTGCATCATATCTATCACTAAAGGTATAATGAATTGTATAGTGTTTCGAATAGTTATAGGTCAATCAAAGTTGAGGAAGCTAAAAAGATAAATGGGAAAGAATCAAGAAGGCGAGACCCTAAGGAAGGTAACCACAAATGACTCTGAGACTTTCTAGAAGAACAACCTCAAGATGTTAAAGGATGAATGGGAGTTTATTAACAATCCTAAGGAGTAAAGTTCCTTGTGTTGTGTTCTTTTTTTTTTTTTTTCTTAGGTTTTGTTTTGGCCTATGTGCATGTTTATTTCTATCTTGCGAGCTCTTAATGTTTTAAAGCTTTTTGAGGCCTACGAGCCTTCTTAGCTATAAGTGGTTGGGTTGGTAAGGCTTTTAGGTCCTTTTTTTTCTCTTCCTAACTCCCAAAACCCTACTAATAAGGTTCAAAATAAAATTAAACCTGAGGGTCAACATATTTCCCAATAGAATTTCAAAATCCAAATTAGGCCCAAAGGTTTTAACAATGTAATACATTTTTTACAAAACAAGACTTCACTATTCCATATATTCACTCTTAAGGTTTACAATGGCTTAAAAAATCAAGGGTTTTGTTTTAAAATCTTCTAAATAAAATTAAACAAAACTTAAAAGAAATATAAACCTTCTCATAAAATTCAAAGAATCGAATCATTTTAAGGAAAATTTTAGAGTTCCTTAACAAATAATGTTGTGAGGGGGAAGATGATAGACGAAAACAAGATCAAACTACAATTGAAATTAGGATCTAAGCTAAGATCAAACACAAAATCTAAAATCTAATCCTACGCATATGAAATGAAACTAAGTGAATTGAACATACATTAAGAAACCTATGATTACCAAAATGAATGCAACAAATAAGCACAACTTTACCATCCCGTAGCAGAGTATATTCGCTTGATGTTGGATTGTTTGTATCACCGTGAAGCCTCCAAATTTCATGTGCAAAAGCTGGATGAATGATGCTTGGTTGATCGAAAAGGTTTAAGCTCTATCAATGGTGATTGTGACAGTACTTCATTGCAAAAAGCATGTTGATTCTCCAATCCTTATTTGTGAGGAGAGAGGTTTGTTATATAGGAAATGAGATTTTGAATGGACAATCGGGATCGCATTGGAGAAAATCTAGATCAATGGTTAAAATGTGTTGAGAGGACTTAGACATGAGAAGATTGTGCAAAGTTGATTACACAATTTGGGTGATTGAGGAATAAATTGGCTAGTTAGAAATTAGATTGATTAGTCAGGATTTGATTGATCAGTCAAGTTTTAGTTAGGAATTTGATGGTTGAGTTAGCAAAATTAGATTGCTTAGTTAGCAACCCATTATTTTCTCAATCAGAAAGTGGGTGATGAATATGAATAAATTTATTTAATTAATTCCTTTTTGTGTTTATTTTTTGATAATTGATCTAAATAGTTTGGTTTGATTATTCAAATTTTTGAGGAAAAGTGTCTTAATTAAATTATTATGATTTAATAATTTAATCAACTTAGGGGAATAAGGTAATCAAATAATTGGTATTATTTAATTAATCCAGATGAAATAAAGTGAGATTAGTACTTTATTAAATAAATGTAATTTATTTAATTGGTCGAAATGATGAAATGTGAATTAATCAAATAACATTGTATTATTCAATTAATAGTAGAATTATAGTTTCAAAGGCTTTATTAAATAAATGGTATTTATTTAATTTGTCAAGAATGATGAAAAAGTGAATTAATTAAATAATGTTGTATTATTCAATTAATAGAGGAAATTAGGGTTTCAGATGTTGTTTGATGTTGTTTGATGTTGTGGGATGATTGTGGGATGATTTTGAGATGATTTAAGATGTTCTAGAGATGTTCTAAGATATTCTAGAGATGTTTCGAGTTGATTTTGAGATGTTTCAAGACATTATGAGTTGTTTCGAGATGTTTCAAGTTGATTTTGAGATGTTCTAAGACATTCCAAGGTGATTTTGAGATGTTTTAATATGTTTCGGGTTGATTCTGAGTTATTTTGAGATGTTTTGGGTTGATTCTGAGATGTTTTGAGACATTTTGGGTTGATTCCAAGATGTTTCGCGATGTTTCAGGTTGATTTTGAGATGTTCTAAGAAATTTTAGGGCACCTAATTCTGAGATGTTTCAAGACATTCTGAGTTGATTTTGAGATGTTCTGAGACATTTCGGGTTGATTATGAGATGTTCCAAGACATTTCGAGTTGTGATAGGTGTTAAGTCAATTTTACATGTCTACATTTTTCCCCTCTTTGATACAAAGTACTTGTTGCTTTGTTTCAAATATTTTGTTTTTAAGATCAAGTTTTTGAAGAAATTTTATGCCCCACTACACTCCAGTGTTTCGTGGAATGATGGTAGGACTCTATGTTGCCCCCTCAAGAGGTTGGCCAAAAATTTCAAGTTTTGAGGTCAGGCTCATGACTCTATTCTATTCGAATTCCAATGTGTTTAGGTTGAAGAATTAGACCTATAGGTTCTTTGTTTCTCATTTTGATGTTTTTGAGAGTTTCTAATTTGAAAGTAGGAAGGTTCCCCAAGTAGAAATTATGGTTTCTTGAGGTTTAATACAAGCAATTAGTGCTTTGATCCTTTTGCTAATTTTTGTCTCTAGATTTCCCATTCTATCAGTTTTTGAGGAGCAATGCCAAGATTTGAGGAGCCCCACATCGTTCTAAGCTTGTTCAGGAGGTTGGATGGCCTTCAGGCATCAGTGGCCCTGTATGTACCTTCTCATTTTTTGCTTTCATCTTGTTTTGTTCTCGTTATGCATGTACTAATTTTCCTAAGTCAAAAGTGAAGTTTTGTGATTTTTGAGCATTTGCCTCGGTTTCCTCACATTTGCTAGTTGAAAACCCTCTCCTTTGACTAAAGTTCATTCCTTTGACTTAAATCCATGCCTTTGACTGAAACCCTCACCTTTATTTTAAGTATTTGACCTAAAAGCTTTCCTTTGACTAGAAAGCTCGCTTTTGATCAAGATCCTCGCTCTTGTTTCCTCGCCTTTGACTGAAAAGTTTGCAATTTCCTATAAAGCTTGCTTTTGCTTGATGCTTTCTGAGAATTTTCTCAAAACCCTTGCATTTAACTTTTCCTATTGCATTTGACTTTAGTGTTTGCTTGGAACCCTAGTTTCATCGTGTTTTGTGTCATTATGTGTCAGTTACCCATTTACAGTGAAACCCTAATATCATCAGTTAAAATGATTGCAGGTGGTCATCATATTAGACATCCAAATCTAGATGGTGGTCTACAGCCTGGTCTATAGAGTGTTTCCCTTTTTGTTGGGAAATGTACTTGATCTTTATCATGTTGTTGTTTAGAGACATATGCAGACATGATTTTTTTGTATATATATCCATTAGCCTAGTCGAGGCCTCATATATATGTTATGATGTTGTATTATCCTATCACACTTGTTTCACTAATGATGATGTGCTATGACATTCTCATCTTTTGATGATGATGATATATGTGAGATATACCTTCTTCGATTCAACTTCTTTTTATGCTTCATGGATGACAATGTATGATGATGTATGCATATGATATGGATGGATGGATCATACTTTGTATCATATGATGTTTTATTATGGATGATCAATATATTGTTGTGATATATGGTGTTTATGTGGTGTTGATATATGGTGTTTATTGGTTTATTATCATCATGATATGTATTGACGACACTGTGGATATAGGATGGATGTTAGTTAGAATAAATATCATGATGATAGATAGAAATTTGATGTTGTTAGTAGCTGATGAGTTGCTTTTGCTTTACTTGGAGGCTTCGTAGTTTTTGAACAATCATGTTTGGTGTAGCAAACAAATATGATGCACCAAGGTATTAATGACCAAGGTGATTTTGTATCCATTACATGGACTTTGACTCTACAAACAAAGATTATTCTTGTTCATACCAAACATACGAAAAATTTGTTTAAAGTATACAGTTGGGTTGTGTTAAAAACTTTTCAGACTAGTCACACAAAGAGGTATAGGACACCTAACATGAAAATACTACATGAATTTCAAACCATTTACACAGAGAGGTATGGAATACCTAACATGCAACTGCTACACGAATTTTAGACCATTTACATAAAGAGGTATGAAATACCTAACATGAATCTACTACATGAATTGTTTCAACACAACTTTCATACACTCAATAAAGCAAGTATTTGCCATGGTAGTTTTACAAAAAATATCTTACAAACAACAAACCAAAATGACACTGAATTGGCCCCATTCCTTCTTCTCTAAATCCTTATGGAAATCCTCAAGAGATCCTGGGAATAATTCAATAAAATAAATCATAAGAGATAAGACTATAAAAAGATAAAAACAAAGTTGAAGTATCACTTGCCATATCTATTTGGGGTGGGGCTATTATTTGGTATTGATCATATCTATCAGAGGAATGGATCTATAAAGGCATATATCAGGATGTTGTTGGGACTTGTTAAAAGATAGGTAGTTGATACTTTGGCATTTTTTCCATCTATTTATAGTCAGAGATTTTGTGATTGTTTGCTTGAAAGTTCTAGCTATTGATGTTTGCTTTGTTTGTTTGTTTTGTCAAAGGGTGAGTGTGATGATTTTTTTATTATGGGTGATGTTTTATTGCAGATTTTGATGGATGGGATGGGTCTTTTTTATTTTTCAAATTTTTTATGATGTTGTTTTTGTTGTTTTCAGGGGACTAACCTAGGGCCTCTGGGGCTCATCAAAGATAATCCTTTCCTACATTGTACACACAGAGGCTTGTAGTTTGCTTGGTTTGTGTGTTTTTGACCTTTTTTTGTGAATGCTTTTGGATTTTGTATTTTTGACTTTTTTTTTGGATTTTGAATTTTTGACTAAGTTGAAATAAAGCATGTTGGAAACCTAAAGGGACTAACCTAGGGTCTCGGGGGCTTCAAGCCTTGCCTATGTTGTACATGCAGAGACCACATAGTTTGATCGTTTGACTCAAAGCATAAATGGTTTTTGGGTAAACAACATTGATAATCTGGATTGATATTCCACTTCTATGTCTAGAGGATATGTTGCAGGAAATCTACTTGAACTAGCTATGAGGTTCAAGAAAATGTTGATATCTTAGACTGCTTGAGTGAAGGAATAACCAAATGATGTTGTTTTGTTTTTGATGTTTTCGCATGTTTTTGATCTTTTGTTGTTTTCTATTTTTTTGATTTTTTAGTTTTTTGATTTTTTTGGATTTTTATCCTCTTGCCTAGGGTGTAAGATATTGAAAACTTGGATTCATATTTCACTTTGATTTTCTAGAGGATATGTTGCGGAAAAGCTTACTTGAACTAGCTATGGGGTTCAAGCAACTGTTGATATCTTAGAATTTTCAAGTGAAGGAAAAATCCATGTTGTTGGTATCTTTGAAGGTTACCTGAGTAGTGTGTTGGTGGTACATCTTGTTGTTGGGACAAATTGTTTTCTTGCTTTTTTATTTTTTTTCTTTTTTATCCTTTTTCCATTTTTTTTGGATTTTTACCCTCTTGCCTCAGGTGTAAGATATTGAAAACTTGGATTGATATTTCACTTTTATTTTCTAGAGGATATGTTGTGGAAAAGCTTACTTGAACTAGCTGTGGGGTTCAAGCAACTGTTGATATCTTAGAATTTTCAAGAGAAGGAAAAATCCATGTTGTTGGTATCTTTGAAGGTTACCTTGGTAGTGCATTGTTGGTACACCTTGTTGTTGGGACAAATTATTTTCTTGCTTTTTTTTTAGTTTTTTGATGTTTTTGTATTTCTACCCTCTTGCCTGGGGTGTAAGATATTGAAAACTTGGATTGATATTTCATTGTATTTTTCTAGAGGATATGTTGTGGAAAAGCTTACTTGAACTAGCTATAGGGTTCAAGTAATTGTTGATATCTTAGAATTTTCAAGTGAAGGAATAATCCATGTTGTTGGTATCTTTGAAGGTTACCTTGGTAGTGCATTGGTGGTACACCTTGTTGTTGAGGGATATGATATTTAGATGGATTGGTCGATAGTTTGGAATCTTTCTTTTCCAAACTTGGGATGATGAGTAATGATGGGTGGATATGGAAATTTGATTGGGACCAATGTCTTGATATACCTTGTAGGCCACCCTTGAAGCTTTATTTTGCATTGCTAGACTTTTTTGATGGATGAACTTCCCCTTTTGATTTTTCCCCATAGTTTCTTTGACTAATGGAGTTTGATAGGGATGATTTTCTTGCTTTTTCTTTTGTATCCATTTTCATATTTCTTGTCCATTTTGTTTTGTTAATTATTTTGCTTCAATGACTTGTTCCTTTTTTGGGTACAATTTTTTCTCTTGTTGTTGGTCCCAATCATAGGGTTGAAATATGTGTGGATGATGATTCATGACATGGCTAGTTGTAGCATTGGTAGCAATTTTATCATAAGGACTCTTCATGCTCTCTATGTGGATGCTTGCATTAGATAAAGTTTCCCCCAATATTATAGAGGTATCATTGATATGTTTAGATCCATTAATTGTTGAATAACCAAGACCTTGATGGTTAGGAGTGCCAATAATCTGCACTGGTGCTAGGATACCCTTTTCATGTAGGCCTAATCCTCTATCTTGATAATGCATCTATTGAAAAAATTTATTTGCAATAGGATCCAATTTACCTTGGAAACAAGGTGCTAATCCTTCTTTGCCTTGTTGTGGATCTTCAAATGTGATAGCTTCTTCATTGATAGGATCCTTCATAGGTGGGATAACTTCTTGATTGATATTTACAACTTGATCCTATGAAATATCATATTTTAATGGCCCTTCAAAATATATTGGTGCTTCATTGACTTTTGTATACCCAATGCTCTACTGCTTAGGATTGTCCATTATCTTTGCTGATTTTAAGATAGTGTGCTCCATATTTTCATGCTCAATGTCTTCAACCTTCTTGGAGGATGTTTATGATTTCACTACTTCTTCTTGATCATTTTTAGATATGTCTATAGATTCAATTGTTCTTTGATCACATGTAAAGATGCTAAGAGTAGGTGACTCTTGTTCCTTGATAATTTCATCAATAGTGTGAGACTCTTTTCTTGGATGAAGATCATCTATATGTCCATTAGGAGTAAGCATCTCATGGGTAGATGTATGTGTGCTTGGCATATGGATGTGTTCTTTTGGAAATCCTTGGATGTCTTGGAATATATCTACCAAGTCATTGTAGTATTTTGATGATAAGGATTCTTGATCTTGACTCTGTGTTGTATCATATTTGATATGCTTTGGATCACTTTCTTGACATGGATCAATTTCAAAGAAAGGTTCGTTTGTAAAGGATCCTTGGATCTCCTCAAAATGTGGACATATGGGTGATAACTCTTTGTCTAGATTTTCTACATTGGGTATAAGTGTTGGATTAAGAGTCTTTTGATCCTCAATATGTACTTCCATGAGGTTGGATGATGTCAATATATCTTGGATTGAATCATTGCTAGACTTGGTTGATTGAGTTTGATCATGCTTGGGATTAAATTCTTGATGTATGTCCTCTTGCTCACTAGATGATGTAGAGACATTGTCAATGTGATCAGTGATAGATAGCTCTTGATCATTTTTTTTAACCTTTGAGGATGAGACCTTGTCATTGTTGTCATTGGTAGTTAGCCCTTGAATTTTCATAACTATTTCTCCTTGATCAATAAGGTCTTGGATGAGATTTTTGAGTGTAGCACATATGTTCATTGTGTGACCCTTGATTTTGTGGAACTCACATTGTTCGTACTTTTTATACCAAAGAAGTTTAAAGTTTGGTTCACCATATGTTGGACTATCATTTATTTTGATAACTTCCTATTGTACCAGTTCATGCATGGTTACCTCTAAAGTTGCTCCCAAAGGGGTGAATATCCTTCTTGTTTGGTAATTTTCCCTCTATGTTTTTTCTTGATTTGTTTGCTCTTGATTTTGCAGAACTCCTTGATACAACAATTGAGGTACATTTTGATATTGCATTTGAGGTACACCTTGGTTTTGTGGAACTTCTTGATACCATAGATATTGGAAGCATCGTTGATGTGGATATTGAGGTGTTTGTGGAATAATATTTGTTTGTTGTGGATATGTAATGTTCTGATGTTGCGCATGGCATTGGCGATATGTAGGATTTCAATTTTGTTTAATTTCCTCAAGACCTCTCTCAATTTTATCTAGGGAAATTTGATGTTCTAGATTTATTCCTTGATGGTAATTTTGAAATCACTGATATTATTTCCCTATTTTATGTTGTGACCCTTGATAAGAGTAATTTGGGTAATAGATCGACATGTTTTGGGGATGTTTTGATACTCAATACCCTATCATAAGGTCACTTGGTTTATATCCTCTAAGAGGATCATACCTATTGCCATGTGGGAGGTGGTAACATGGGTCTTCCAACTACTAGGTTTGCTTTCTCTTTATCTTTTTCTAAGATGATTGATGTGGTGAGAAATTGGCGGGGTGTTTCATTCTTCCCAAATATGAAGGTTCTCAAACTGCTTATGATGTCAGTTTGTGCACCTTCAATGTATGTGTTACTTGGTTGAAAGATTGGTGCTATAAGGTTTGGTTGTTGAACAAGAGATGTTCGTAACCAAATGGTCATAAGGTGGAAATGGTATTGTAAGGTGGTTGCTATGAAACTCAAAACCTTAAGGCTTGAGTGTTGTTTTGGAATGTGGCTACTTTTTGGAAATCAAAATGTTGAAGAACGAGGGTCGATATTTCACTTCCTTTGTCTATAGTATATATTGTGGGAAAGATACTTGAACTATCTACAAGTTCCAAGTAACTATTGATATCATAGACGTCTGAGTAAAGGAATGATCCTAGTGTTTTGTTTGATTTTGATCTCTAACAAGTAGGATGGAAATGATGGATGAAGGACTTATGTGACCTATTTGGTTTTTCAATTGTTGTGTTCAAAAAAATGATCCTATAAACAATTTTGGTTTGTTTTCCCCAAGTGTTTATCAAAATGTTCAAGATTGTGAGCTAGAAAGCAATTGTATCCTCTATTTGTTTTGTTTCCTCTATGTTTTGGAATATAGAAAATGATATAACAGTACTATACTGACTCTAAATGAATGGACTTTGTGTGACTTGAATACCTATAGCTTAAGTTGTGAAATCACAACACCCAAGCCATAGTTCCCAAATGTTTACTTTGATTTAATATAACTTGAAACAAAACCTTGCATATCTGGAAACCTTGAAGGAAATCCTCCAAGGAGTGAAAATAAGAAGCTTCTCTTAAAAGCATACACTAATTCAAAGGGTTTGTGATTTGACCATCATTTTCAGTGTTTGTTTGGATGTGTTCTTTTTCTTTAAATCAAGCACAAAATTTGATGTTCAAATTGTTTTTGAATGTAATGGGCAAGTTTAACAAAAACAAGTATTTACAACCCTAGGGGATAGAAACCATCCTTTTAGGTGGGGCTACCTCATGCTTCAAAGAGATGATTTTACATGCGACTTATGGCATAGACCTGTAGTCAAACTTGGCAAGTAACTTCTCAGAAGTAAATTTTGATGCACCACTTCAAAGGATGTTTTTGGATAATAGGGTAGCCTCTAAAGCAATTGGTTCTTAGTCATGTTATAGGGATATTATTTTTGGGCATCTATACATGTGGTGTTTTTTTCAATTAAGAACCTCCCATCCCTTATGGGTTTTTACACATCACAAGGATACTAAGGGAGAATATGTCAGTATAGGACATCCACACCCAATGAGTGATGAACTTTCCTTGCACTCACAAAAGATTTATATAGTGTTCCATAGCAAAAGTACCACTTGGGTCACCTACGAGTTCTCCAACATGGGAGTTTCCTCAAGTAGGAAGGCCCTCTAAAAAGGTATGCTTGAAAAGAAAGGTGTGAAGTTCAAAATGTTTTCGCTCACCCAAGATTGCCAAAAGGTGCAAGGGGAGAAGAAAAACATTTAGCTTTTCCAATCAATGAATACACAAAATACACTTCATATCAAATTGATTCATTTTAAACACATCGAGCTATATTATCCCCCAAAATTATGTGAATAATATAAACAACTTGTTCTTTTTATTTTTACACCAAATTGAAGTGTTCAATACATCAAGCAATTAAGATAGCAATGGTGTAAAAACAAAAAGAATAGATTGTTCATTTTTAAGCCCCAAAATTGAAGTGTTTCTAAGAAATCAAGCCTAGTCCTAACTTTGGTCAGCAAAAAGTGAATCGAGCATGCGTCAACAAAGTAGAAACCATTTTGCATTCTTTTTATACACCAAAATTAAAGTCCCTAATTTATGAAAACATGAAATGTATTCATTTTTTAGAACCCAAAATTGAGGTGTTTTTGTTCTTTTTATGAGCACCAAATGAGAGTTCCTAACTTAGAAAGCTTAAAATTGGTTCATTTTAACAACACCAAAATCAAATGTGAGTTTGTGTTGTTCATTTCAGTGCACCAAATGAAAGTTCCTAACTTAGAAAAGCTTAAAATTTGTTCAATTTTTAATAGCACCAAAACTAAATGTGAGTTTGTTATTTGTTCATTTTAGAGCACCAAACGAAAGCTCCTAACTTAGAAAGCTTAAAATTGGTTCATTTTAACAACACCGAAATCAAATGTGAGTTTGTGTTGTTCATTTTAGTGCACCAAGTGAAATTTTTTCCTAAGTTAATAAAAAAATGTCTGTGGATCTAAAAATCTTGGACCGATCATCTTCCCTGCACAAAACGAGTTAACATGTTTCAAATCTTGCATAAAAAACCCATTAGTACATTCAAAACAAGGAAACATTAGCAAGGAGGTTCATTACAATAGTCTAGGATTCGTGCACTTGATTTCTAGAGAAAATGCTTAGAAAAAAAAATGCAACTACTTAGAAAAAATTGCAAATGCTCAGTTCTAGAAATAAATGCTCAAATCCTTGTGCAGATGCTAACACAAAAATAAACAAATGCATGGTTTTTGGTGCAAATGTGAGGTTCTAAGTGAAAAAGAAAGCTTCCCATGGAAAAATTGAGCTTCTTGTTGCAAATGCTTAGAAATCTTGACAGTCAAATGCGATATTTTGCTAGGCAGTGCATGAAACTTCTCCTAAAAGCTCTCGGAACCCTGTAACTTCAATTTAGCTCATAAAAAACATTATTAAGGGGGGCCTAGGTCCCACTGAGCATGCTAGAATGTGTGAGGGGGAAGATTATAGAAGAAAACAAGATCAAATTGCAATTGAATTTAGGATCTAAGCTAAGATCAAACACAAAAAATCTTAAATCTAATCCTACACATATGAAATGAAACTAAGCTAATTGAACATACATTAAGAAACCTATGATTACCAAAATGAATGCAAGCAATAAGCAAAACTTTACCATCCTATAGCGAAGTGTATTTTCTTGATGTTGGATTGTTCTTGTTAGTACGAAGCCTCCAAATTTCATGTGCAAAAGTTGGATGAATGATGCTTGGTTGATCGAAAAAGGTTGAATCTCTATCAATGGTGATTGGACAACACTTCGTTGCAAAAAGCATGTTCATTATCCAATCCTTATTTGTGAGGAGAGAGGTTTGTTATATAGGAAATGATATTTTGAATCAACGATCAGGATCGCGTTGGAGAAAATCCAGATCAACGATCAAAATGTGTTGAGAGGATTTAGACATGACAAGATTTTGCAAAGTTGATTGCACAATTTAGGTGATTGAGGAATAGATTGGCTAGTTAGGAATTAGATTGATCAGTCAGGATTTGATTGATCAGTCAGGGTTTAATTAGGAATTAGATGGTTGAGTTAGAAAAATTAGATTGCTTAGTTAGCAACCCATGATTTTCTCAATTAGAAGTGGGTGAGGAATATGAATTAATTTATTTAATTAATTCCTTTTTATGTTTGATTTTTTGATAATTGATTTGAATAATTTGGTTTGATTATTCAAATTTTTGAGGAAAAGTGTCTTAATTAACTTATTATGATTTAATAATTTAATCAACTTAGGGGAATAAGGTAATCAAATAATTGGTATTATTTAATTAATCCAGATGAAATAAAGTGAGATTAGGACTTTATTAAATAAATGTAATTTATTTAATTGGTTGAAATGGTGAAACGTGAATTAATCAAATAATGTTGTATTGTTCAATTAATAGTAGAATTAGGGTTTTCAAGACTATTTAGTAATAAATGGTACTTATTTAATTTGTCGAGAATGGTGAAAAAGTGAATTAATTAAATAATGTTGTATTATTCAATTAATAGAGGAAATTATGGTTTCAGATGTTGTTTGATGTTGTGGGATGATTATGGGATGATTCTGAGATAATTTGAGATGTTTCAGAGATGTTATGAGTTGATTCTGAGATGTTTTGAGATGTTTTGAGTTGTTTTGAGATGTTTTGGGTTGATCTATGAGACATTCCAGGATGATTTCAAGATGTTTTGAGATATTTCAAGTTGAATATGAGATGTTATGATATCTTCTGAGCTGATTTTGAGATGTTCTGAGACATTCCAGGTTGATTCTAAGATGTTTCAAGACATTCTAGGGTGATTTCGAGATGTTTTGAGACATTTTGAGTTGATTCTGAGATGTTCTGAGACATTCTGGGTTGATTCTAAGATGTTCCGAGACATTTCAAGTTGTGATAGGTGTTAAGTCAATTTTACATGTCTACAAATGCTTAATCATTTTCTAGCCAATATCACATCAAAACTAAGAGGAGAGAGAGAGAGAGAGAGTTTGAATCATACTGGTTTACTATCAAAAACTTGAAGTACATAATGCTAAATTCCTTAAACTCTGCTCTTTTCTCTTCTACCACCCACACTACTTTACTTCATTCTTTATTTTTAACTCTAGCCCCTTAAAAATTTTCCTCCATTAACTCGCACTCTTCCTTATTCATTGATAAAGAGTGGTTAATAGCTAGGGTTCATTGGAGTTTAACCTCCATATGAGTGCAACACATGGTCATTAATGCATGCAATACTCTAATTTAAATTTCCTAACAGTCTACTTCAAGCTCTAAACTAACTTGTTTTTTTAAAAAATATCGTACCATACTATATAGACATATGAATGTATATATATGTGTGTGTTTATATGTATATATATTTTTGCATGTATAGATGTTTTATTTTATTTTAAGTTCACTATATATAAAATGAGAAACCATATATTTATATATATATAGAAAGAGAGATGAAGAGAAATCAGTTATACTAAGAAGGGGGTGAATCGATATAACAACAATCTTTTACTTTTCAAATCTTAAACAACCACAACATTAATACTTCACAATTTAATCATCCACACTAATAACACACTTGCAAGATCTAGCAACAAGGAACACAAGATGAAAACATGATTTGTGTGGAACCCTTATAGGAAATAACCATGACAAAAAAATTCTTATATGTAGATCTTCTTGTAGGCATCAACCTACTTCATTTATTAATCTTCTTTCATATACACCAACCCATAGGAGACACCAATCCCCACCACTAAGTACCAAATCATCAAGAGACACCAATCTCTTCTAATGAGAGGCACCAACCTCTCAATCTCCTTAGTTAGAAGGAACCAACCTCCTAATAGAAAATATAATAATTTATTTGAGACTTCTTCTTAGATCTACCCTAATTCACCTTCATAAATCTACTCACTGCTTCATCAAAATATTCCTTTAGAGTTTTCAAAGATCCTTCATAAATTATATGATAAATCTCATATGGATCTGCTCATATATCTTCCAAAATATTCACTTATGTTCCTATTGAGGGTAATGTTAGCACATCCAACTTGCTAAGAAATAATGAGTTATTGCTCCTCTTGAAAAGTAGAAAACTACTCCAATGTTCCTTGTAAGTCAAGTCTTGACCATGTGGGATAGAAAAGTGATCATTGTTAATGTGTTTCAACAAGGGACCTAGATTGTTAGGTTTTTTGGAAATGATATCAATAATATGCAATCAATAATCGATTTAATATTCAAAAAATGAATTGCATATTCAAATTTTTCCACATTAAATTTATATTAATTAAATGTTCTTTCTCAATAACTTCAAATGGATTAAAAAGAAAATTCAAAATATTTAGGGTAACGAGAAATATTTTAAACAAATGCTAATTAAATGGACAATGACAAGATTTGTTTTATTAATCAATTCTGAATGGTTAAATAAAATCTCACACCATTATTAAAGAAATTAGCAATCCACACAGTTGTTGTTAACAATGACACAATCTTCCAAGGAAATATAACCAGTCACAAGATTTTGAGACTTTATCAAATCATAACGCCATCAAGCATGCAAAGATATGAGACAAAATCTGAATTCTAGAATAGCAAACATGATTTTATTAATTTGTTTAACTTAGAAAAGATAAAACAATCATATGATTACTAATACACCAAATTGAGACGCATGCAAAATAGGCATAATCCTTTAATTCAAAAAATATGATCTTCACAAAGTCAATAGGAAATCCACGTAGACAATGTATAAGTTTATCTTGCAAAAATACATCAAAATTGTATCCCTTTGAATAATCTACAATCAAGAATATATAGGATGTTGAGTTCCATAATTGTGGATCTAAAACAAAAAGATAACTGAAACCAACTTTAGTGCCCCAGATCTGATTGAGTTTAACTGAAGTAGAACTAAAATCTAACTAAAGTACCTCAATTTCAGTTCTAAGATTAATTAAACTTAGACTAAAGAAACTAAAAAGCTAATTGAAATTAAATTGAAATCAAACACCAGATTTAATATTACAGTTTAAGCATTGATCTATTACAACATTTATTCAAAAAATAAAATAAAATTGGGAACTTCGACTTCAGTCAACTAGG
The DNA here is from genome assembly GCA_007258455.2 of Sequoia sempervirens. Classification (NCBI taxonomy): domain Eukaryota; kingdom Viridiplantae; phylum Streptophyta; class Pinopsida; order Cupressales; family Cupressaceae; genus Sequoia; species Sequoia sempervirens. Next base: position 62,412 of record VDFB02374309.1, read on the forward strand.
GAAGTTGTCAATGAATGTAGATATCACTTCATTCATCTTCTCCATTGGTGGGCCTTGATGATATTGAAACTTTATTCTTTGATTAAAGGATGAGTTCTCCATCTATTCTTGTAAAATAACAAAGGTAGCTAACTCTTCCTAGGAGTGAAGCTTTGTCTTTCTATTCATCATCTTATCAATTTCCACCTAGGTAACTTGGCCTTGCATCAACTTTTTTAATTATTTTACCAATTTTACTATGGTATTTTACTAAAGTAGGTGTTTCCCATAATGTGCAATTCAAGTCTTCAACAAACTATTGAATCTTGATCATAGCCTATTCAGCTAGAACTCTATTTTTATTCAATTTGGATTTGCACTTATTTAATATTTTGACCCTCAACTATGCAGCCTTCAACCATTCATGAAGTTTTTCCTAATCTTCTTCTTTAATCATTGCAACCTTGATCAGATCTTTAGTAGGTGTTGCCTTTATTTTATGAAAAATTGGGATGTAATCCTCCCAAACCAATAATTCTTCATTTATCCCCACCTCAATTTGTTGGGATAGACTATCCTCATCACTAATATAGTGATATAAATTTATTTATTTCCTTAGCACTACATTAACTACGGCCAAAAAATTAGATTTTCATTGCTTCACTATCAAAATCCATCCTTTAGGGTCAGAATGTCTAACCTCTCCTTTTAATGCATCTTGCAAGGTGGACTTAGGATTAGTTGCATCCATCAGTCAAATTAAATTGGTAATACATGGCGTTAATTAGGTCACTTGAGCTTTGAGCTCCTCAGTATTTTCATCTTTCTGCATCCTTTTAAGGATGACTAAGATAAAAATCTAGAGAGATTGTTTCTCTCCTCCCCTTGTCTGTACACCTAGATCCACTTGCCTGATTTGGTAATCTTTAGACCTCATTTCTTACTTGAATTTATCCTCCAAAGGGATTCTTATTGAGTTTTTCTATTTTTATGCTCTTCCATGGTGACTATGGATATCCTTCTGGCCATTTTCCCTCTTTTAGTAGGAGATTGGAAGGCTTCTATCAAAATACTCAAGATTTTATCCTCAGCTTCCATGTATGTCCTCTATCTTTGTTAAATGGTATGATTCAACCAAATGAGCACAGTAGAGGACACATCTCTTTGTGGAGAGGGAATAATTTATGTATTGTGGGAGCCCTTTGAGTCAATTAGCTCGGTGTCCCTTTGCTCTATTTTAGCTTTTATTTCCTTTTCTCCTTAGACTTGTTCATCTTTACCTTCTTTTTCTTGGTCCATCACCTACTTCACATGTTCTTCAAATATTGTTTCCTCAATAGGAACTTTTGTTTGCACTTCTTCTTCAATAGGTATTTCTTTTTAAATTTCTCCCTCTTCCAATACTTCTTCTATCATTTCTTTATTTGGTGCTTCCTCCTCTTGAATAGGTGGTTCATATTCTTGAGAAGGAGAAGGTGGAAGGTCATGTGGAGGAGAAGGTGGAAGTGGGGGATGAGTGGGTGAAGTTAACTCATTAGGTGGAGAAGTTGAAGGAGAAGTTGGGGAAGACAAAGGAGGATCGTGTGGTGATAATGGAGAAGGAGGAGGTAAAGGAAAAGGGGATTCATGTGGAGGAGAGGAGGAATAAGTTTGAGGAACCTCCCTTTGAGAAACTCTTTCTTGGAAAGTCACTCTAGTCATCTTTCTTCTCACTAGAGTTTCTTCTTCCTTGACATCCTCTTCATTCAAACTAATATTGATCCTTTCTTTTTATTTTATCTTCTTTCTTGCAGCCCTAGAAGATGAAGCCTTTTGGGTCTTAGCTATTGTGGAAAAAGGATCCTTCTCTTGCTTTGTCCTTCTTTGATGCTTTTGTAGGAATTGGTAGCTCCATCATTAAAAAAGGAGACTTAAGCCATTTGAAAGAGCGAGCTTTGACATTAGCTTCCCTCACTTCAATATTATCATCTTCTTCTAGCATAACAATCTTCATTGAATATTGGTTGGTTATAGACATCTTGCCCACTGTATGTGGGATCTAAGAATTTTCCATTTTCCTTTAAATCCTTAGATACTCAAGCATCTATATCTTCCAATTGGCCCAATGGTCTTCCACTTTATGCTCATGAATGAAGAAGGAGCCTATGACCTTGCTTATTTTACCGATTGGGTCAAACCGGCCCCTTGGGTCATTATACATTTCTAAGGAGTACTTAACCATATCTACTTTTGAATTCTTGGTGTTTTGCATGTTGGAATATGAGTATACACCAATATTTACTAGGAAAGAATACCCAAACTTTGGATTTCTAACTATTAAATTATGTATTTTTGTCACTTGCCTACAAATCTCCAATAGTATAATTTTTTTAAGGTGGATACCTTGGTAACTTGTAAGGAGACTTATGGAAATTGGACACTCTAATTTATGTAAAGGTTTAGAACTGAATATATTGATTCCCCTAGATTTTAATCTCTATCATGGCTTCAATGGAGATTCTTCTATAGAAATTTCCCTCCAACCCTTTGAACATTGTATATATAAAGTTTTCATTGACATAGAAATGGGTGTAACTATCCTCCAAATTCAACTAAGGATAGTGTTCATTAATGGTTACCTCCCCAAGTTGGAAGGAACCTACTCTATTTAACCCTGGGAAAGTGGCTTGAGGAGCCAATAAATACACCAAGTACGATGTCATGTAGAACTTGGTGGTTTGGAGGATAGTCTTCAATTTCTCATGTATGATGTCATGAATCAAGGTATCCCAGTCAATATTTCATGCTCTTGCTAACATGGATGTTCAAGATAAAGTTAACTATCCATGAGTAGAAATCCTTAGCATGAGGGTATCCAAACACTCTTCTCAACAAGGTAATTAGGTCCTTGGTATCCTCCTGAAACTCACTCTTGTGTTGTACCTTGGCCATCTTGAAGGTCATCTTCCTAGGATTGAGCAACATTCGATTGTTGATGAGGTTGAGGTTGCTTGCCTCATGGTTCTCAAAATATTCCACTACTTTCTTTGTATCCATAGCCTCATATTGGGGAGAGGTTGGGATCCTGAAAACTCTTTCAATACTATTTAGGCTTACATTCAACACTACATCTTTTGTTGATCCCATTATCCTTCTATTTTATGGTCATAATAATGAACACATGTTAGTACTAGATTTGGAGACTATATGGTTATTGGGAACGCAATTGCCTCCACTAGACCTAAATTAGCCAGTGCAGTGGTTGTACATGTCCTTGTCTCTTCATCATAAATCCTTTATTTGAATTCATCCATATCCACATGTCCCAAGTCAGTGTCTCAAATTTTGGTGTAGGGAGAGAACATATTCGATGGAGGGTGGTAACCTTTATATTGGGTACTTCATTTATATGGGATCGTTTAGCATATCTCCTACACATAAAACACCATGTGTCAAAATTTAATCCATAATAAACTCTAGAGAAGAAAACACACCTTTTAACCAAGCTCTACAAATTGGTAAATAACTTAGAATATAAAGAAACAACTTGTTAAAAGAGTTTCTAAGGTAAAATAGGTATTTTTGAGGATCGAGCCTCAGGCCTAACCTTTATAGCCTACCAAAGAGCCAAAAAAACCTAAATGATGGAAGTCTGAACTCTAATGGTGACACCTTAAATCCCACTCTTTATTTGCGGTCCATTGGGAGTCGAGATTCAAGGTTATGGTCTACCTTTTTCTCATAACTAACATAAGCATTAAGAGTAATCACCGACCAACAATACCCGAAAATGGTTTTAAAACCATCAGGTGTCGGGCTTTGGGGTTATGACTTGTTTCTTACTAGTAAGAATTATATAAGTTAGAGGGAAGTTCCAATCAATGACACCCAAAAAACTATTTAAGGCTTTTGAGAGTCAAGGATCGAGTGTGCTACTTAACGTTTATCTATGATTTCAATACTTGGCACAAATTACACTTGATATCTAACATCCAAAGATTGCACTACTTTTTAAAACTTATGACTTCTCATTTCAAGGATCGAAACTTGGATATTTTACTTAAGATTTTACTAAAACATGTTTTGAAATTAATTTCTCTTAATGTATCATGAGTCGAGCTTTGGGGATGTCACTTAACTTCTACCTCAATAAGAAGTTAATTGGAAAAGGTGTATCTGATTAGCAACATGTGAAAATATAAAAAAGAAACGTCTTTTCCACTAAAGTTTAAAACTTGGGTTTTGAGGTTCAAGATTTTTGGTTGAATCCTTTGGAATCAATAAGTAAAACATATTGGTTACTAAAACTCTAAAGCGAGGAAGGGGTCAAACATCAGGCATCAAGCATTTGGTCTAACACATAATACACAACCAGTGAAAGAATAAACCAAATAACCAACACCCAAAATTTGATTACTCTCAAAAATGCTAAGGCAAAACACTTGGCAAGGGAAAATTCTGACACTCGATCAGATGGTGTCATAAACATCCTCGATTGGTGCATCAAGACAAAAATCAATTCAGCAACACCAAAAGGTGAAAAATAAAAGAAGAACAAAGAAGAACAAGGAGAAAATATGAAAATGAAGGAAAAATGAAAAAATGAAAAGAAAGAATGTTGAATTGATCTTGACAACAGACAAACAAACCCCAAACACAAAAACTACGAAAATATCATGAAATTGAAGGAAAATCAAAATAAATCATGATACCTACCTAGAGAAAGAGTGTGTGGGAAAGGGAAAACATGGGTGAGCACGATAACAAGCACACACAACATGAAACAAATGAGAACCAACATAGCAAACATCAAACAAGCACAAACTTAGAAATAATGGAAAAAGGGTGCAAGCACTAGAAATCATAGAGGGGGGGTTTCATAGTTGCAGAGCTCACAAAATACTTCAATTGCACAAGGTGAATTAAGAAATTACCAGTTATTTACCTATAAACCCCCTCCAAAAATTCCAACACCCCCCATTAATGAACCAATAAATGTACTATTAGTAAAATAAATATGCTTGACAGATGTGACTGGCACGATGACCAAGGAGACAAGACATTGCTATCATCAGGCCTTCAGGATCGGGGGTTCACTTCCACAAACACCTCAACATGCAAAAGTTTGAATCAATGATAACCAAAATGGAGCGATGAATGAACCTTGGGGTTCAGGCCTGACCCATTTGGTATGCTCAAATCTTGAAACCCAACAAAACACTTAGAAGAAAGGGGAAACAAAAAGGAAGAAGGAAAGAAGGGAAAAGGAAAGAAAAGGGAAAAGGGAAAAGAAGGGAATATAAAAATAAAAGACAAAGAAAGAGCGAGAGGAAACAACACAAAAAAGAAGGGGGGCCCCCAATTTGTTGAAAAAAAAAAATGGGGTGTGAATGCAAGGCACAATAGTTCCTTTCAAATTTTCTCCTTATATTAATGGTATTCAATGAATTGCTTTCCTTCAAATGGACTCCATAATCTCCTTAAATATTTTCTCCAATGGGGGTAACTTTATTGTTAGGGAAAAATATTGGTCACATCTCAGAAGGATATTTGAGAACAACAGTGCCTTCAGTAATTTTAATTTCATTAGATTACCTCAAAGACACAAACTACTATGCCATATAGCAGAAACAGACAGTTCATTTCCCACATTGATCCTTTTGAGAGAAACTCATGCAAAAATAACTAGTTTCAACAACACAATAAATAGATTTATGAAATAGAACCAACAACCATGAAAGATGAAATAGAAGACATGAACACACAAATATACATGGGGAAAACCCTTACAAGTAAAAAACCCCACACTCCAAAAATACCAGACCGCCATCATATTATTCAACAACAAAATACAGTTACAATACAATATCAAGCTCACAACCTTTACAAAGTTTACATCTTGTTCCATTCTAGAGGGAATCCGACAACATAACCTTACTTCAATCTCACACAATGAGAGACATCTCTTTCAACTACATAGCCTCATGGCTCGACCACCAGCCTCTTGGCCTCTTTGTCACACAGCCACTCAGGCTTCACCTTCTACAAGATTCATCTCTCTCTCTCAGCTACCTAGCATCATAGTCAGTCCCTCGGCTAACCACTACTCTCTATCGACTCTTCAACTACCACACCCCTTTAGGGTTTCACCTTGAGCCACACGCCATCATCCAGCATCTAAATTTTGTCATTAGATAAGTAGTCAAACAAATATCCATCATTGAACTTAGGGTTATTCACCTAACGCCATGCTACCCAATCGAAGAGACATTCATTATCATCTCACCAATGTTCACCAAGCACATGGGCCCACATGCCATCTTTCCTCCATGTCATTGCCACCTATCAGCCTTCATTACAATCCACCATCCTATCAGGCCCCACAAAGATGTCCTTCATAATCTACCAGGTCACCCATTGGTCCAAGTGGTCCCCACATCCATCGACATCCAAGTCACTATATCGTTGAAAAACTAAACTTCAAAACCTCTTGTTGGAGGTTGCAAAGTTTGCAAGACCCACGAAATGTCGACAACAAAGGGATCACCTTATCGCTCAAAACCCAAACTTCTAAAGCTCAAGTCATAGGTTGCAAATTTTGCGAAACCTGTGACACACTGACAACAAAAGGATTGCCCTATCTCTCAAAACTTGAACTTCTAAACCTCAAGTCAGAGGTTGTGAAGTTCGCAAAACCCATGACATGCCGACAACAAAGGGATTACCTTTCCTTCACAGTCACTAAGTTGAGAGGCTATGAAACTTTAGAACCCCATTACTTTAGTTAGAAAAACTTGGAAACCAACAACTTAGCTTAGGTCGATGAAGGAGGAAGTCACAAATGCTCCAGGAAGTCAATCAAGCCAATAAATCTAAGTCACATTTCTCAACATTCTCCCACTTGAAAAATAATTACTGGCTCCTTCCAAAGAAAACTCAAGAATCTTAAACAATGCTATTGTGCTCCAACCAAGACACCTACAATGACATCCGAGATCTCCACCAACTCAAGCAATAGTTACAACCATCCACCATATGAAAAGGAATGAGCCAAGGCCTGTATGCACCAGTCTCAGGAACACAAGCATCAAATCCAACAGACAACAAAGGCTTCAACACTACCAGCACTCCACTATTCTCACATGCTATACAAAAGCAATATCAACTTCAAAGATCAAACTAGAACACAACCGTGAAGTCATCCTCCAGAAACAAGATAGAAAATCAACTAGATCAACAACCAAAAAATTGACTACTTCCATCCAACTGATCAACCCACGTGACTAAAAAATAGCACCCACAACAAGTGCTAACACATCCAATCACACATACCTCCAAGGTATCCTCATTATTAAACTCATGCCACTTACATAGCCAACCCATCAACAACAAATACAAGCTCCATGTGCCAACTAGTCGAAGAAGACAAAACACATCTAGGAACTCCCACTACATGGATAATGCCAAATCTGAAAGATCAAGGCATAAAGAGTCTACCAACAACATCATATAAGAGGTGTAAACCACATCATGTAGTACCAAGGAATCATCCACAATGATATGCACAACTTGTATGAACAACTCTCACCACAAGTTTGCACAGCTCTCCCAAGTTCTCCACACTCAATGAAGGAAAGAGATAAAGAACAACCCCATACCAATGTAATGTGAAACCAAACATCCAAGAAGAGAACCAAGACCAAGGAGTGCACCTCTACACATCATGTACCTATAGAAAATCCTCCTACATACACCTCTAAATGGCCACTGTGTCAAGTATCGCCAAAACCTCAACCAAAGACTCCAAGAGTCCTCCATGGCTTGAAGATGCTACACATCTTCAAATAGTGTCCATGAAAATGCAAAAGAACCCTTCCACAACAACATGATCTAAGAGTTCCTCCTAGTTTCATCTACAACACTATAAAAGACCATCCATCACAAAGTGACGAATCCACAGTCATTGCTAAAGCTCCCATTGAACCATGACAACTGAGCTTTCCAAGCATCATGACCAAACATCTGCTAATCTGGAAATCCTTCAAGTCCACACAGCAACATGTCCATTTGAAAACAATACCAAGTAGCACCGAGATCTCCAAAAACAAGCAGAAATAACCATCACTGTCAAAAGCTTTCACAAACCAATGTACTCAAGCTATCCATGACATCATGATGCACATGCTATAGGTCCCCAACACCAACTATCCAGGTACTCAACACCATCCATCCTCTCATCTCAAATCAACCACACAAATGTACAAATGACCACAGATAAGGCCAGCTAACAAATCTGCACCAACACATAATCATATCTCGTAGATATAAATAGTCCACTTCCAAATTGTCCCACAACAAACATATAGGTAAAGACAACCCACAACATTGCACAACCCATAGATCCATTCAACAAAAACATGCAAACCCATCATCGCATTGAAAACTACAAAACTAAGATCTCAAGGAAAATAACAACGCAAGCAACATGATTCAGACACTAGATCAAGCTCAAATATGATTTTCCAATCATTTTCACAACTCCAGCACCATAGTCTAGGAACCCAACAAGCAACACCATAGGAAATGTTGAGTGACTGATCATGTACCAACACTCCCATGCAAAGAATACATCACACCTCCTCAAACCATGCTAAACTACAACTATCTCATCTAGTCACACCCCAAAAGCCAAGGTCTAGAAAATAGCTTAAAAATAGCTCCACATAACCACAAGTTTTGATTGATCATGTAAAACCTACAAAACCATGGAGCCATGCACGTACAAAACCTCCTTAAAAGGAAAAAAATAGTTCAGAAACTCCAACCCCATTTTAGGCCAACTCCTCAACCACCAACATGTACATGCATACGAGAGAGATAGGCTATTCCAAAAGCTTCCAGATCATCCAATGATCAACTCCATTGCCTACTTGCACTTGGGGTACCATAAACTTGTGCCTTCCAATACCAAGAAAAACACCCACATTAATCCATGACTCAACAATAACCCAAACTTCTCTATATCATTAGGGAGCCCCTCACAGAGACACCCAATATGAAAGCTTTTGCTACAACATAGCCATGAAGCAAAATATTCCACCCCATGCATCAAGGTTATACCGCTGCCAACTAGGGACCTCAATTCACAACATTCTAGTATGACCAATTCTAGTTTATCCATCTTCACCATCTTCCATGCCGTGTGTTGTCTCAGAAACTTAAACAAAAAAGCAAGAACTTCTACCCACCAAAGGATCAATACATCAGTTGATTCCTCTAAATTTCCTCAAGCTTGGCAGACTAAGAAATATTCACAGAAGGAATACCCAAAACTAGCAACTCCGAGGAGAAACAAAACCTAAAAGAAGGCTCTAATACCACTTGTTAGGGAAAAATATCAGTGACATCTCAAAAGAACATCTGAGAAAAATAGTGCCTTCAATAATTTTAATTTCATTAGAATACCTCAAAGAAACAAACTACTATGCCATAAAGCAGAAACAAACATAGTTCATTTCCCACACTGATCCTTTTGAGAGAAACTCATACAAAAACAACTAGTTTCAACAACACCATAAACATATTTAGCAAATAGAACCAATAACCATGAAAGATGAAAGAGAAGACATATATACGTGGGGAAAACCCTTATGGGTATAAAACCCCACACTCCAAAAAGCCCAGATCACAAAAGTTCACAAAACCTGTGACACACTGACAACAAAGGGATCGCCCTCGCTTCACAGTCACTAAGTTGGGAGGTTATGAAACTTTAGAACCCTACAACTCTAGTTAGAAAGACTTGAAAACCAACAACTTAACTTAGGCCGACAAAGGAGGAAGTCACAACTGCTCCAAGAAGTCGATCAAGCCAATAAATTTGAGTCACATTTCTCAACATTTATGAATCAACACTTCTTTACAAATGGATGCAACTCCTCCTTTTAAATACACCCTTTCATCTCTACCTTGGGTGCTTCAATAGGGGTCAACCTCTATATTTAATTATATTTATTTTTTATTATTTAAAAAAATAAACCCCCAAAATGGGGTGCACCACTTAGGAGGGTTGTCCCTCTTTAGAAAAATTAATTTGTACTTTTTATTTATTTTAGTGAGGGCACCTATAGACTAAGGGTTGACCCTTAGCAACAATATATTTTATTTTATTTTATTGCACCCCCAATCTTGGTCTTCTAATGCCTTTGACATCAATGACAATAAGTTCCAACAATCTCCTCCCTTTGTCATTGATGAAAACACTATAAAGAAGTATTTTTTTAATGTAACAAGACTATATATCTCTCCCTAACTGAAATGATCCCCCTTACACCACTCCTCCTTTGACATCAATGGAAAAGGCTTTCTAGGGCTGAAAGATAAGGCAATGAATAGATCCCCATGAACATATGTTTCTTTTGAAGAACTTAGTGACTAGATGAGAGTGGTATCACTCCCAATTTCTCCCTCAGGTACTCAAAAGCCTCTTTTGGAAGGGGTTTTATGAAAATGTCTGCAATTTGTTCCTATGTAGCAATGTACTCCAACCTCACTTGATGATGAAATACCTACTCTCTTAAGAAATGATATTTTATTGAAATGTGCTTTGTTCTAGACAGCATAACTAGATTCTTTGAAATGTTGATTGCACTTGTATTGTCACAGAATATGGAGATGTGATGTGAATACTCAACCTTATTATCCTTCAATGTATATTTCATCCAAAAAACCTGTGTGCAACAAGTTGTTGTTGTGATCTATTTTTCCTCTACTATAGATAAAGAAATTGAAGTTCGTTTCTTACTCAACCATGATATAATATTTTCAACAAGGAAGAATGATCCTCCACTAGTATTTTTTTTTGTCATTAACACTACTGGCCCAATACACATTCATATTTTCTATAAGGGTGAAGTCTTCACCTCTTGAATACTACAACCCAAAATCCATAGTGCCATTTAGATATTTGAATATTTTGTTGAATTCTTGCACATGAGTTTCCTATGGTGCTACCTAAAACCATGCCACCAAACCAACTGCTTGCATAATATCAAGCCTTATAATCTATCACATATAATAAAATTCCAATCATTGACCTATAAAGAGTTTTATTTTCCTTGGGTGATTCATCATCCTTACTCAATTTACATCTAGTTACCATAGGAGTACTTATAGGATTACAATCCTCCATTCTAAACTTCTTCAACATTTCCTTAATATACTTGGTTTGTGAAATGAGTATCCCTTTATTTGATTGAGAAATCTATAACTCAAGGAAGAAAGATAACTCGCCAAGCATAGACATTTCAAATTCTTTTTATATCTCCATCAAAAACTCTTGACACATATTATCACTACTTCCTCTAAATATAATATCATCCACATTCACCACAACTATCAACTGGTATTCACCCACAGTCTTGATACAAAGGTTTCTATCCACAATTCCTTTCTTGAATCCTTGTTATTTTAGGTATTTATCTAGTCTTTTATACCATTCTCTGGGAGCATTTTTTAGTCTATAAAATTCTTTCTTCAATCTCCACACATAATCCTTGTTTTCTAACAACAAGAACCCTTCTAGTTGTTTAATGTATACCTCCTACTCTAGATTTCCATTAAGAAAGGTGGACATAGCATCCATCTGATAGACCTTAAAAATTTTGAAACTAGCAAATGCTAAAATAATTATGATATCTTCTAATCTAGAAATAGGAGCAAAGGTTTCTTCAAAGTCAATACCTTCTACTTGTACATATCCTTTGCATACCAACCTTTCCTTGTTCCTTACCACTTGACCATTTTTATTCTTAGCTTTTGAAGGTATGAGTGACTTCCATTTATCCTTCTTTTTGTTGATTTCATCTTTGATGGGAATTTTAAGGACATCAACATACTTCTTCTCTTCATTTGATTTCTTTGATGATTTAGAAATTTGTCCTTCTTCATAGCCAATACCACTCCGATCGAACACAGGATTTTGAGATTTGATGATGTCATCCAAAATTTACAAACTCTTTTCATTCTTCAATTTTATGTTTAATTGAGTCATTGTCCTCTCCAATTCCTTTCTTAGGGAAAAAATCTTTAATTCTAGCTTTTCACAATTTTCTTCCTTTGTCTTTAGTTGGTTTTTCATCTCCTCTTCAACCCTTTTTGCTTCTTCTACTTGAACTTTTAGATATACAACTAATTTTCCTAATTCTTCAAGACTTTGTGTTAATGTTTATTTGGCTTCATTGTCCTCTTGAATTCGTAACCCTTATCTCAAATTGATTTTCTTAAGCTTCTCAAACTCTTTGTAGGCATAATCAAGTTCATCGTCAATATCCACTTCTCCTTCATATTTTCTATGCACTTCTTTTAAATATTTTTCTTATTTCTTTTTGTCTCTATCATCATTTATTTCCAATACCATGAAGAGTATTTCCTCTCTATCAGTGTTTGAAATTTATTTGTAACTTTCCTATGATGAGCTATGATCTTTCCTTCAATAAAGATTCTTCTTGTACGTACAAAAATCCTTCTTATTCATTTCATGTTGAGCTTGTTTGTAGCCCTTCTTTTGTTGATATCTTCTTCCTTTCTTCATGTAGTGATCCTCTTCATCATTGCTACTTTTACTCTTACCCTGCAGACACTTAGAATAAAAATGGCCTATTCTACCACAATTAAAAAATTTAAATGTTAACTTACCTTGATACTTCTTAGACGCTTTCTTTATCCTTTTCATGAAGTGAGCTTCTTATTCATTTGTTTCATTGCTTGAGTTATCACTTGGTTCATATACTTTATTTTTTTTCTTTCCTTGACACTTTGAAGGTTGTCTCCCTTTTTTATTTCTTTTCTTCAATCCTCATTTCATAAGCAATCAAAATCCCATGCAACTTGTCCTTTGCTAATTTGTCTAGATCTCTCATTTCTTCAATCACTGAAACTTTGGAATCAAGTATTAAAGGTAAAAACCTTAATACCTTTTGTACAATCATGACTTCTTCAACCTTTTCACCAGGTCCTCTTATTGTATTCTTGATCTCATCAACATGAAGGAAATAGGAGGTTATGTTCTCTTATTCTTTCATTGTAAGGCTTTCAAATTGTCTCCTATGAGTTTGAAGCTTTTCCTTCTTTAATTTTTCATCTCCTTCATATATATTCTTCAATTTGTCCCGATGTGCTTAGTTGTTTTGCAATGCATAGCTTTTACAAACTCCAATTCAAATAATCAACACAAAATCACATTCTTTGCTTTTGCATTATTTTTATTTTCACTCTTTCCTGCTTGATCTATTGGGGGAGTTGTAGGGACTATGTAACCATTTTCAATTGGTTTCCAAATATCATACCTTAGATAATTTAATTAGGTTTCCATCATTATGCTCCAAAAGGCATAATTTGTTCCATCAAACAATGTGCCTTGTTTGATGAGAATCCATATCCTTCATGTCTAGCCATATGTGCTCTTTTAGATATTCCTTCTAGTGATTAGACTATCTTCAAAGGAACCCACTCTAATACCAATTGAGGATTACTCAGTTATAATAAGAGAGGGCGAATCAATATAACAATAATCTTTTAATTTCCAGATCTTAAACAACCACAATAGTAATACTTCACAATTTAATCATCCACAATAATAACACACATGTAATATCTAGCAATAAGGAACAAAAGACAAACACACAATTTACATGAAAACCCTTGAAGGAAAAAACCATAGAAAAATATTACTTATATGTAGATCTTATTGTAGGCATCAACCTACTTCATTTACAAAGCTTCTTTCATAGGCACCAACCCATAGGAGACATCAATCCCCACCATGAGCACCAACTCAACAAGAGACACCAATCTCTTCTAATGAGAGGCACCAACCTCCCGATATCCTTAGTTAGAAGAAATCAACCATCTAATAAACACTATAAGAATTTATTTGAGACTTCTTAAATCTAGCCTACCTTCATAAATTTGCTCACTGTTTTATCAAAATTTTCCTTTAGAATTTTCAAACATCCTTCATAAATTCTACCATAAAGCTCATATGGATCTACTCATATATCCTCAAAAATATTCACTTATGTGCCTTTCAAATAGGCTCCTTATATGAACGATATTCAATGAATTGATTGCCTTCAAATGGACTCCACAATATCCTTAACTATTTTCTCCAAGGGGGGAAACCTTATGAAGCAACACTTCTTTACAAATGGATGCAAATCCTTTTAAATGCACCCTTTCATCTCTTCCTTGGATGCTTCAATAGGGTTCGACCCTCTTAGGAGGGTTGACCCTCTTCATAAAAAATAATTTGCAATTTTTTTATTTATTTTAGTGAGGGCACCTAAAGATTAAGGGTCATCTCTTAGCAACAATATATTTAATTTTATTTTATTGCACCCCCAATCTTGGTCTTCTAATTCCTTTGAAATCAATGACAATAATTTCCAACAAGATATATTTACTTTCAATACACACACATATATAATCAATACACTTATATATGTATTCTTTCTCAATACATATATAAACCAATATAAGGTGTGTGTCTGTGTATAAATACATATATGTATATATAATTATAAATATACATACATATATATGTATGTATATATATGTATAATTACACACACACACAATGTATAATTATACATACATACATACATACATACATACATACATGTATACATATGTATATATATACACACACACACACATATATACAAACACATATATACATATATATACATATACAAATACATATATGCATACACACACACACATATTGTAATTATACATGCATACACACATATATGCATGTATAAATATATATTTATAAATATATGTATGTATGTATGTATGTATGTATGTATAAATATATAATCACATGTTGAACATTTCTCCTCAAAACAATTTATTTATCCTAATGTATATTTATATTATTTAGCATTATTTGAAAAGGATAAATATATAAACTTCTTGATAGGAAGTCTCATTCCAATTTAAAAACTACTAAACAAGATAAAATAACTAAGGAGCCAAGAAGAATAAATACTTAAATCAAGTTGCTTCACACATACCATTTCACCTACAAATTTCAAGGTAAACAACATAACTTTACATATGCAAGAAAACACCATCTAGTGTGTGTCTATGTGTGTTGTTCTTAGAGCCATAATACATATGCGATTCTTCCAAATTTCCTTCCCTCTCTCCAATGATGCTCTCCCTCCTTTTCTAAGAGGGGAAACTAATTTCCTGCATCCACCCCATCCAACAAATAAGGTATTTAGTCCAATCATCATAATTTCATAATTTAATATAATCATTCACTAACATCTTAAAGATAATGAAATACACATTTACATCTTTCAAAACAATATCTGATTGATATTTTCCTTTTCCTTATTATAATAAATAAGAACAATCATGACACATATGAAACATAGTTTTAGTATCATGATTTCAAACACAAAACACAATTATTTAACTTAAAGTTAATCAAGTAGCATAATCAATTGGTCCAAAAAAGGGGGTTGGGGCCCTAGCTCGGTTGGCTAAACCTTTCCTATTGTAGGAGGTTGATCACAAGGTCTAGTCTCCCCCACCCCCGTGGAACTAGAGGGCATGTCGCGGTAGCACCACCAGTCATGTTAAAAAGTTTACCAAGCACACTACAGTTTATAGGGGGTCGTGCTACTTGATTCCTGCAGTCTAAAAAAAAAAATTGGTCCAAAAAAGGGATATAATAATAAGTATATCAAGATTAGCCCAAAATATAGGGGGAAAGTGTTAGGTGTGTACTTCTCACCCTTACAAGATTAATGATTGCATTTACTTTCTTCATCTCTTAATTAAGAATGTGAGGTTCTTATAATCTATGTGATTCAATGAGAAAAAACTCATAAATTAACAATGTATGTTTTCTTCTCTTTTAGTAATAAATAATTAGATATCTATTTAAGTTGAGTGATTTTTTTTATCTTTTAGTTATTACCAATATAAATATATGAAAAAATATTATTGATTTAATGAAAATTCATTAGGTCATCTTGAAGATGACCAAAACTATATGAGTCAAATCCCACAAAAGTAAAAAGAAAAATCTAACTAAAAATAGCTTCAAAGTTTTCACATAGTTAACATAAATTCTTAAGTAGGTTGTGATTAAAATAAATTCCACATTGGTAAGAATCATAGAACTAGGGTAACTTATACATCTTTATTGAGCCAAGCTAAAAAATTATAAAGAAAAACATTGAATAGAAGTAAGTAACAAGTTCCAATATATGCTTAATTATTGGAAAATGAGCTACAAATAAATTACAAATTAAATGATCATAAATGACATCAATATCCTAGTGGAATATCACCCTAGTAGTAAATGGGAGGTCCCAGGTTCATACCTAACTAGTCCATGAAAATTTTAACATAAGTATCAAATACCAGATCAAAGAAGATGGGGAAAGCTAGGATCCTCAAGCACCTATAGTGTGGCTCAAGGGGGTGTTGGAAATGATCCATTCTTAAACCAAATATGGAACAATCACCAAGAGGGCTAGTAGCTTAGTGGTTTAGCACCCCAAAAAACAAATGGGAAGTCCTAGGTTTTACACCTAGTTGGTCCATGGAAATCTTAACATGGCATCAAATTTAAGGTCACCATAGCCAACCAAGAGCTAGATCCTTGAGCACCTTTAGTGTGGCTCAAGGGGGGTGTTGGGAAATTATAAACACCTAAATTGAAGTTGGACTAGTCATAATGGGGAGTAATATCTCAATGACAAAGCACCCTAGCAACAAATGAGAGCTCCTGGATTTGACTCCTAGTCAATCCATGAAAAAGTTAACATTAATCAAATTAGAAAATATAAACCATAATATTGAGTGTTGTAAATAAATAAATTTATACAAATAAGGTGAATACTAAACTAATATGCTATAAATTGACCTAGCTAATTTTTCCTTCATCCTTGAGCATAATTCCTAATGATGAGAGTTGAACATTAGACATGGTGGTTTCCAACTTATTTGTGAGACCTTATTGGTTTTGTTTGAATTTGATAATCTAGTATTTTATTTATGTACCTACTAGACAAGATATTTGTTAAACCTCAAATAATCATGCAAGAGACAAGACAAATTTTCCATCTAGAAAAAAATGTTAAAATAAATTCTTTGAATGAAAACTCTAGGATGAGAGAAATAATTATTAAAAATAATAAAATATCGTTATTTGCATAAATGACCAATGATATGTTGTTCAAAGGTTTCAAAAAAATAAAATCAACTAAATTTAATCTCAATAGAGCTTGCTTCCAATATCATTTTATAACCAAACATCGTTTAAGTAAATCTTGGTAAGCCAAAATCCAAATGATTTTACAAATATATGAATGCCTTTGTGAAATAGTCTACACCATTTTAATCTATTGCAAATTCCAAGAGTATTTTCATTGATATGAATAAAAAATGTCTTGATTAAGGGAACCTAAGAGTGTGTCTAGAGATTGATCAAACCACACAAATTATTTTCAAAAATAATTCCATAGTTTCCACATGCTATTAAGAGGCACAAATGTATTAAGTTTAAAGTGCTTAGTCGACATAAGAATATAACATATATGGATAGTATTTCAAGGGATATTTGTAGAGGAAAAATTAAATCTTCATTAAAGAAAGAGTTTTCAAGGCTGATCAACATTTAGAAAAGGTATTATTCAAGATTGGGTGATTCACTTAGTAAACTTATCATGTAGCCTTTGTGCTCATATAATCATAACTAATACCCACAATTCTAATTTTTACCTCTCCATGTTAAAAAAATTATACCCGAGCTCCTAATATAGGCCATTTCTCTTAAAATACATTGTCTTACCATATACATCCTAGGTGCATGTTTTATAATGACAAGTTTATACCCCTATATATTTATACAACTCATAGGATTTTTTGAACATGTCATTTTCACTACTATTACATTCATCTACAAATAAAACTTCTTAAATAAATAATTTGGATTAAAGAGAATAAAAGTTTAAAATAAATTAGAAATATGTTTATGTACTATATTTTTCACATCAATTATTGATAGTAAATATAAGAGGAACTAGTTAATGTGAATATAGGAACATTCTTGACTTCCTCTACACAAGATTTGTATTGAGAATATGAAATAATACTTATATTCATAGGGTAAATTATAAGAAACTAGAAGTATGATTGTTCACCCATCTTCAATATACCCATTAATATTAAAATTGTAGACTTCTTCATTGCTATCATCATGTAGTACTTTCAATAAAGTGTCAATTATGGGGTGAAAGTATGCTTTTGTGGAACACTTTTGGACTAATTCACCCATCTCACCACATCATTGACCATGTGAGGGAGAGATTGATGTTGGTATTTTGGGTGAGTTTGGAATAGTGAGGGATTTTATGCATCAAAGTGTTAGGGGAGGTCTAGGGATAGAAAAACACTTTTATCCAAACCAAGGCTTGCAATCCTTCTTTGTAATCAAATGTTTCACATCAACATGATTGTACCCTTACACCTTTACAACATGTCAATATAAATATTTTAAAAACATATTTAAAATTATAATAAAAGGAAAAAGGTTTTTCCTTATCATTACTAGTTGAATACTAATTTGATATATGAGACCCTCTTAGTGGATGCCCACAAGGAGTTTAATTTCTTACCTTGTATATCTTTTAGGTGTAAATACTATATTCCCTTTTTGAATAAACTTGTATCTCCTCTATGGAGTACCAATGAATTTATCATTAGGACCACTTAGAGAAAACAAATTTTGTAAGCACTCCATAAATAACACAAAAAATCATCTACTTGCATTTATGGAAACCAATATAGAATATAGATAAATTGAAAATATCCTTTCTTATTCACCCAACACCACATACCTTAGAGAAAATATTATATACCCTGTTATTTACTCATTTTATATGATAATTATTATCAAATGACGAGGATGACCTTGCAGTGCAATGACAAGTTGCAAGGAGTAGTAAAAATACTACTAGGTGTTTGAATCCCACCAGTGGATGGTGGGATGAACAATCATTGATTAGAGGATGGAGGATGGTGCACAGATGATAGAGGGCGTATGGAGATCTAGTGCTACTGCGAGGGTCAAACTACTAGTGGAGTGGGCGATAGGTATACAGATGTAGGAGTGGAATAGGGTGCTATAAGGAGAAGGTCAAGGGGATATGTGGAAGAAGATTGAGGAGTGGGGGTGAGCCAGAGTTGTGGGTGGTAGTAGGAATCTAGTCGATGGAGGAGTAGAGATCATTGGGAGGCTACAGATGGTAGTAGAAGGTATTGCGGTAGGCAAGATGGAGTGGAAGTAGTAGATAGTTGAGGGTGTTAGCAGTTGGAGGAGTAGGATGGAAGAGCCTTGGGGGTAGGAGGAGAGGAGATAAGGAGAGGAAGCGAGGGTGCAAAGCAAAGGAATGTGGTGGTGAGTAGGGAGAAGCATAATGGGAGGAAGTGAGGAGGAGACATAGGTAGGAGGAAGAAGAGAAGAGGAGAAGGAAGAAGAAGGAGAGGAATGGAGGGGAGTAAAGGAGGAGAAGAGAAGGAGACGAATAAGGAAGAGGAGGTGAGGAGGAAGAGAAGGAGTAGAATGATGAGGATGAGGTCCCTTGAATGTGGCCTCACTGGTTTATAGCTCTAGTCAAAAGCATTTACCAACCAAAAAAAATATATTATCAAATGACACCCCTAAGGGTCCAATATGCACAAAAATCCTCCATCTATAAGTTGTATACAATGGATTCATGAAGTCAAAGAAAATTCTTTCTTGCCATCACATATGACCCATAAAAAGTAAATATAATATTACATGTGCTCTAATCAATTTATTTTGAGAAAATATTATAGGGTGAAAATCTAAGAGCTAATTTGATAATTTTTAGTATTGGATAAATATTAAAATGTTAAGTACATCATAGTAATAGATAAATTTAGTACTAAATTCCTTAGAATAAACAACTATTATAGAGTATCATATGAAAAAAATCACAACAAATAAAAATAAATCTATCTAGTATGACATGCGTCCTTAATGTATTAAAAGTTGGAATGGTTCAGCTAGCTGCCATTATGCAAAGAATTTCCAAAAAAAGAAAGATCATTGGATCCTTCTATAATTTTTTTGATATTATTATATACCTTTTTTATTATTCTCAATAACTTTTAGCTAGTCTTGGATGTACTCAACCTATTTATCCAAATTGATGTTTACCTTGAGAGTTCCTTAAAAAGGGTGAGAACAACCAATTATAGAGTATCATATGAAAAAAATCACAACAAATAAAAATAAATCTATCTAGTATGACATGTGTCCTTAATGTATTAAAAGTTGGAATGGTTCAACTAGTTGCCATTATGCAAAGAATTTCCAAAAGGAGAAAGATCATTGGATCCTTTGGTAATTTTTTTGATATTATTATATACCTTTTTTATTATTCTCAATAACTTTTAGCTAGAGTCTTGGATGTACTCAACCTATTTATCCAAATTGATGTTTACCTTGAGAGTTCATTAAAAAGGGTGAGTGAGATTCATAATCTATAAAATAATGAAGTGCCAACTTCTAAAGAAAAAAATAGATTTGAAACACAACATTACATATTTTACAAATGAAATAAACAATCATGTATCATTATGTTTCAAATGCACCCTTCCTAGAAAGAGAAACACCCAAAAAGTAACTTTTTAATACATTTTTTTATCATCAAATATGAGGGTCAGAAAAGTAAAGATGGTAGACCAAACATGACAAAAATGGGGTTCAATACTAGGAGTGCATAATGAATTCCTTTATTTGACAAAGGACAAAAAATGATATTTTTTTTTAATAAATAAATATATAATTACTAACATGGAACTTAAAGTGAAGGGATTTCAAGGTGTGAGATGATATTCAAAATTGACTTGGAATTAAAAATAACAAAATTATCTTTGATCCACTCAAGAATGAAGAAGGAATGTTTCTATTCAACATTATTCTTTTTTGTCATGTAGTGGAGGAGGGAGCAAGAATTAGTAAATAAATTGAGAGGGTACATGATGAGATTGGTAACATTTAGCAAATATCAATTGCAAGGTCTAGAAAGAACAATCCAAATTGTGCAACTTAGAGTCAACACAACAGAAATAACACCAAAAACTGATATGCGAATATGAATCTTTATTGAATTGAAAATATTACATGCAATATATGCCTCATGGGTGAATATTTAGGGCTTAGAGGAATGTCGCAAGGGAATTTCAATATTACAACTAGCCAAAGGCCTTATTATAGTCCTCAAAGGGTTGATGCAAAAATGTGAATTCTAACTAATCATGAACTACTAACTAATGATCTACAATGAATTAAAATGATCTTAAATATGCTTCTCAAGCTCCAACAAAGGTGCATGTTGGCCACAAGGGTTCATAACCCGATGAATGATCACATATGAATGTTAGCCTCAAAATGTGAAAAGACAACTCTTTGCAAAATGAAATAACTTGTGAATCTACAGGATAGGTCCCAATAAAACCAAGATTCTTGTATGGTGTCCCATTAAGCTCCACACGATTTGGAATAGGTACACACTAATAAATCTAGACCAGGTCAACCCCAAATACTCTTTTTGGCAATTACATTGAAACTTTGAGAGCGATAACTTTTGATAGATAAATGAAAACAATCTAAAATCTAGATATGTGAGAGATGTCCATGTGTAGATGCTATATCCTACTCCACGAATTGAGAAACGATACTATGGTGAAATGTGGAATGAAATACTAAAACTTCTACTAAATGAAATGCAAGAAAAGAAATTTTTTTGGTTGATACAAGATTGCTTTACAATCAGGGATACTCTTGCATTAGACACTCGGGATTGGAAGAAAAGTGAGTCCCTCACTTTCCAGGGTTAAGAGGAAAACCAAAATGGTCCACCTCGGCCTAAGAAATCCATGATGAATCCTTCACTGGTATGCCTTTCCACTTTTCAAGATATTTTCTGTATTGCTTATTCCTAGTGCTTCTTCTGGTTTTGATATCCAAAATCTTCTCAATCTCCTTTGGTGCTTGATGTGGTAACTGCTCCTTCAAATATACTTCATCACTACTACAACTTTAATGTCCTTCATGATACTCATATATGTATACCATATTGAAACTAGGTGATACACCCAATGTCTTCGGTAACTCAACTTCATATGCATTTCCATAATCAAACTTCCTTAGAATCTTACATGGTCCAAACTTCCTCATCTTCAACTTATTGTATGTACCAACTGAAAATATCCCTTTCCTCAAATATACCATCACTTCATCTCCAACAACAAATTCCTTATGTATTTAGTGCTCATCTTCCTTCTCATACTTATTGTTCATGTCCTCCAAATATTTATAGACCTGATTACTCAATGTCTCCATGAAATCTACAAAATCTTCTACCTCTACGCTCCTTTTATTCTCCATACTAATGTATCTTAACTCTGAAAATCCTCTAGGATGTGTTCTAGTAATGATCTCAATTGGTGTCTTCCTTGTACTCAGGTTCATTGAATTATTGTATGCAAATTTTGCTTGTGGTAGAACTGTATCCCAATTTCCTTCCTTATCTCCAACCAAACATCTCAACAGATTACCCAAAATTTTGTTCACCACTTTTTTTTTCCCATCTATTTGTGGGTGATAAGTTGAACTAAAACTCAAATCTATCTTCATCTTCTTCCACAATGTCCTCCAAAAGTATCCAATGAATTAAGTGTCTCTATATGAAACTATACTCTTAGGTAATCCATGCAATCTTAAAATCTCCTTGAAAAATAAATCAATAACATGCACATCATTATTCTTCTTACAAGGAATGAAATGTGCCATTTTAGAAAATCTATCCACTATTACCATTATTGAATCATAACCTCTTTGTGTTCTTGGTAATCCCAAAATGAAATCCATACTCAAATCTTCCTAAGGTCTCTCTAGTACTGTCAAAGGTTTATATAATCCAGTATTCTATCTACTTCCTTTTACAAATTTGAACATACTTCCTAGCATCCTTATATATTTGTAGCCAAAATAGTGTTCACTCACCAAAGCTACTATCTTATCCACTCCAAAATTTCCTACTAGTCCTCCACTATGTTTATCCTTGATCAAATTCTCTCTCACTGAACTCCTCAGAATACACAACTGATTTCCTTTGAATAACATACCTTCTTGAATGAAGTAATCCAGCCATTGGCTTTGGTATGTCACTATTGGTTCCTTACATGCTCTACAAGCTTCACAA